>APFE030691355.1:1524-34890 GCA_000404065.3 Pinus taeda | reverse complement strand
CCCTGGACCCCGCAGCCAGGGGGGATCGATCCCCCAGAACCCCCGCGGGGGGGGACAAGTGCCCCCCACGTGGAGGGGTGTACAAACTTCCTGGGGTATACATCCGGTTGAAACAAAGACCTCTAAATAATCATGCTCCACACCCAACGCTTCCCGAGCTTCGAGACTACATGCAGTTCTCTTGCCCCGGTGCACCTAGTCATTAGTTCCTGCAGTCCTTTTACAACCTTGTTGTCATGCAGCAGCTTCATGCATGTCTCCAGAAAGGTAGTAAGCATTTATGGATCCATCTCAGGTTCTAGTTTGTCCTTACTACCTGAAATGGAAGCCTCCATGAAGCTCTTCTTAGCTTCCATAAATGTCTCCTTCTCGTGCTCCAAATCGAACTCTGGTTCCTTTGTAGGAGCCTTACAAACCCAAGTGCTTTCTTCGGGTTGCTTTCCCTTGTCATCTGCTATCATAATAATGCTTCAGAGCATGATCTTTACATTTGGGTCTTCTTTGTGCAGTTCAGACCTCATCATTTGCATATTCTGAGTCGGGGGAGGCTGGAGTATTCCTTTATCACACAACCTCACTATTAGTGTGGGGCAATCCTCCATCTCATGATCAAACTGGGTACAATATAAACATGATGCTCTCGTCGGATTTTTACAATCGTGAGCATAATGCCCTGACCCTCCGCAATTGTAACAAATCAGCTGCCCGTGACCCCTCCCTAGTCCCATTCCACCTCAACCTCATCCGTGCAAATCTAGTGCGTGCCATCCCTACATTTTGATTGAGGGCCTATGTTTCCATTTGAAATTTGTAGGTAGGAGTCTTATCCATCATCAATTCGTAACTTCTACAGGTACGCTCATCATGGCCTAATGATCTGCATAAATTATAGAGCAACTGTTGGGACATCTACATATACCTTTGTAATAGATGGTAGTTATCTGTAGCATGTTTTCCTCCTATCTAACAAATAATGCACCATGTCACAGGCACTGCACTTGGCCCGGCTTGTGCCTTTGGTCTCAATGGCATTGCCCCTCCTCCTGCTAGGTAGTTCGTGAAGACTAAACAATGGTCCTTGTCATGCACCTGGCCTTTAAATTTTACACACCATACTTCCTCGTGCACTTCTGGGTGAGCTGGCCTATCTTGTTTCAAACTCTGCATTTCAAGGCACAAGTTCTGCAACTATGCGTGGATCCATTGAACTCCCAACTTAGGATCTTGTATCAGGGTTTCGTGCAGTCTCATTGCAATCTCTAGGGCCTCGGCCTGAGTGGTTGGCTTCTGTTGTGACAACGCGGTCCTTAGATGTGGCGTTAGTAATGCTATAAACCATGTGTGATGTTGCCCATCTGTCAAAGTCGTATTAGGTTCCCAGATTTTACTCTTCAGTCTCTGATCTAGCTCCCACAGGGTCTCACCTAGAAGCATCACGATTTCCTTAAATCCAATGATTAACTGTGTCTCTGATTTTGGCCTGCTAAATTCTTTGTCCAGCGCAACTTGAATATTTGTGATCCTTGCATTCGGATTGTCATTGGAATGCTTAATATACCACGTAGTGCGCGATCTTGCAGAGCACTGACCAGTGTTGCTTTTTTTATATTGTCATCCGTGACTCCCTGCGTTGCCCATACAACTTTTATCACAAACCAAAACTAGTTTGGGTCTTCATTCCCTACTCCCTTGAACACTGGAAACTTTATTGCGCTTACCATGTTGAGTTGTGGTGGTGGCGGAGGTGGTGTGGGTGGAGATGGGCATGAAGATGGTGAGACTAACAATGGTGTAGGTGGAGGTGGTATGTGTGAAATTCACTACCTTATCAGACTGATCGCACTTCTTGGCGAAAATTCCACGAGCTCTTCCTCGCTTTCTCACCGAGGCGAAATCAAGGGGCTACTTTTTGTCTCTGCGCAACCTTCGTTTCTATAGATCTTCCCACTTCGTGTAGCCCCAAACATAAATTTATTCGCATAACCTGTTTTTCACACAGTAGCATTTTAATCCAAGTGTTCAAAGTTTTAATGTACTTACCTCGCGGTCCTTTAAGGAAGCGTCGTTCCGCCTCGCTGTAGCTAATTGTTGTGTCTACCATGAACTCGGTGATAAACCCTCCTATAATTCGATCAAACCAATGCTCCACAATGCGCGTGAGCTTATGTTCTGATGCTTCTAGTCTGTGCACCAATTCTGGAGTCCACATAATCAGTTTGTCGAGCCTACACCTTCCCTGACTGTTTGTTAGCTTCACGATCCACTCATATAACTCAAGGGGAAAGGACGCAAAGAAAATTTTGTGGATTTCCGTATATAAGTAGTTCTTTAACCATTGTTCCTTCGATATTTGCAGATTCCTATTTTCCTGTGCCGCAAACTCGTGAATTTTTCTACCTAACCACCCTTCAATTTCTTTCTTTACCGGATTCTAATGACACAACATCAGACATCTCTTATGCAGATCCCATTCCCGGCAACAGAACCATTTGTTGGCTTGTTGGGGCTTGGCCCAGGTTCGGAGTTGAGTTAGCCAAACAAATCTCAGTACTACTGGCCCTTTCAGCAACAGTCTGTGTAGGGCAAACTAAAGTCTCACCTGAAGTAGTATGGGAGGGTGCTAGAACTAGATTTATGCACCCTGGAGATGTCTGATGAGGTCAAGTAGTCTGTGGTTCAACCTTGCGCACATGTTGCTATGCGCACTTACCCATACCTCGCAGCCTGTGATGCTACCCTCGCGCAACCCTGTTCGGGGGATGAACACTATTATTACCCAAGTCTTTACTAGCAGTTCTTCGTTAGTTGATTAACTTAGATTATTTACATGTGTAAATTATACTTAGCAATATAAATCATTCATACAAATGCGCGCAGTAAATAAACAGGGTATTTGCAATTCATATCAACAGATAACAACCCATGAACAGATACATGGAATTAAGATCAAACTTCTCTTTCTTTGGTTATAGACTTGACTCCACCCTACGCACTCAGCTGCAGGGGTCTGCGCACTTAGCTACGGACTCTACTAGGCCTATGCACACTTAGCTGCAGAGCCTCTTTCTACTACTACGACCCAAGACACACTTAGACTCTTGTTCTATGCTTCGCTATCTCATCTTATCCCTTCATTCTATTATCATTCTGTATTAATTTTCTTTATAACTTAGAGCCTCGATCTATTTATACAATCCCATGGTTCGCGGACCATGGGTAGGCTGACATTACATTCAAACTTAGGGTAGACAGCCCTATGACTCTAACATACATTCTGCACCCGCAATTCGTGGGGATTTATAATAATATTACTCAAAACTTGGGCTTTGAGCCCCAAAACATGTTGTGGGGGGCTTCCATGCCCAACACTTCATATTTCATGTTTAAGTTTTATTAGGTGCTTAATTAATCATTTTAAATAGATTTCATGACTTTAATATTTCTTATAAATTATGTTTACTTTCCTAAAGTATTTGATAAGCTAAAGTATTAATCATTTTACTAGCTTGATCTAGTGCAGGTAGATTCCTGCACTACTGACCACTATCCGTTCAGTGATCTCTGCAACAACTCAATCACTTCACGTGAGCATCTTGGTCCACGTTGTCCAGTTCAGTTGCGGTCGTCTGGAGTTGAACTTAAGTGGAGGATAGTTAGGGATATGGGCGAGGATAAGGTCTACGGCCAACGATTAGTTTGCAACATATTATAGCTGCTGGCGTATTTTTGTAATTTTGGTTGTTATTTCGTTTCAGCCAAAACGCTAGATTTGGAACAACAGTGTAATTTTTTATTATGGCCATAGGCCGAAGGTTTGTATAAAATATAACTTTAAAATAGAACTAGGTGAGGAAGCAATAACAATAGCAGTACAATTGTAATTTCTGGTTAATTTGTAATCTCGTTGTTTTCGTCATTCTAGGTTGGACTTGAACTCATAATGTATATTTGCTGATTGGAATTAATACAAAGAGTTGCGCCATGATTTTCTCATTCTTCATTTTTAATCCTTCTTTGATGTGTTATTAACGCGCTAAAGGTTTTCGTTTCCTAAAACGGGAAATGAGCTGGATGGCTAGGGCCCAACCAACCCAGCTCGTTTACCCTCTTGCTTTTGTTATCGTAAAGGTGTGTGTTAACTTTGTTTATTTGCAGAAGCATGGTTTAAATATTAATTTCGTTCTTTCTTATGAATTCTGATTTATTTCGTTAAACAACCAAAGTGTGAATGGATCCATTGTGTGAAAGTTAAGTTGAATTACTTTAATTCTTGTAATTTCTTTTCTAGTTTGCTTTCGCTTGGATCGTGCAGAGAAGATTATTCCTGCACTAGTGCATGTAGGATTATGCAATCTGGTTTGCTAGTTTATTTATAGCAAGTGTTTTATTCTTTCTCCTTTTTTTGGTTTAATCTATTTCTGCAAAGCAAGCGTTCATCATTAGAAGGGAGCATTTCTAATACTCAAAGTTAAACTCGTAAAGATTAAAGATGACTTCATGAGATAGAAAAGAGCATTGTTGCAATATCTTAATTTATGTCTGCACCTCACGATTTAAGGAAAAGGATTAAAAGTAATCTAAAATATTATAGTGAACATGTTTCGAGTTAGATTTGATTGCATGCAAAACCCTTTGACAAAAGAAATTCTGCTTTAACTTTTGAAGATTGTTTTTATCTTAAAATTTTATTTCTATTTGCGAGATTTAGTTGATTAAAGCATTCTTTTTATAAGCAAGTTACTTCAGAATTTGCTCACATTTGCAATTCTTTTTTTATAGTTAACACACCTTTTATTTTTCTTAAAGGTAAATTGGAATACTTGGTGTAGGAAGCTCTGTTTTGGTACAAGAAATAGTGTCTTGTTACAGGAACAGAGTGCTACATGAAGACAAAAGTCTTCAGTATAAGTGTAAAATATACTTCTCACATAATTTCTATACCTGTACTAGTGCAAGCAGATTGCAAGAGTGCAAGAACAATTGCTTAGTGTGAGAAGGAAAATCATTTAGAAGGCAAATATTTTCAAGGGCCCACTTGTTAAACTACCATCACCCATACTGAGGATAAACATAGAGTTTTATTTCAGCAGTTAAGATTGTTTCCTTTGCGATTTTTCTATTTGATTCTGCAATATTTCAATTGAGAAGTAGGAATAGAAATAGGAAAAGTTCATACCAATTTTGGCATTACCTGTACTTCGTCTCTAAGTTTAAGAAACCCTCAGGTTGACAATTAAGTGTTGAAAGAGATTTCTTAAGTGTAATTCTTGCACACAATAGTGTGTGCACAAAATAAAAAATAAAATTAAACAAGGAAAGAAACTAAAAAGAATGAGAGGAAGGTAATTTGTAACATACATCTATGTTACAAATTATGTTACAACATAGTCAAAGTTGTTTTACACATATTTCATTTTCACATATGATTATGAATTTAAAATCATTATTATCCTCAAGATTAAAACTGCAAGAAGGTACACTATCATTGTAGGATTGAGAAATCAAAGTTGATTTATAATCATTGAAATCATTATGACTATAAGGGGAAGTGTTTGAAATTTTCCCTTTTTCACTTTCAAAAACAGATTCATTTGAGGATTGGGAATCAATTAAAACAATTTTTGAATATGAAGAAGAACTAAGTTCAATATTTTCATTTTCATAAATAACTTTATTAGTGTCTTCCTTAGTATGTGATTCTTCCTTAGAATTACAAGGAAGAGAAATTAAATACTTAAACCAACTCATTAACTGATGTTTAGGAGGTAACTCATTAGATTTAAAGAGCATTAATGTCAATTTAAATTTAACTGGAAATTGATCCAAGGGCTCACCTTTAGTCCTAAGCAATTCAAGCAGTTTTTCACACACCTCTTTGTAGTTGTATCGTTCAAAATCCTGAAGGAACATCACTGCAAACTCATCCTAGCTATGTATTGAGGCAACTGGAAGTGAAAGACACCAGTGTTTTTCTTGACCTATCAAGGTATATGTGAAAATCTTGCCAAGGTCAACCACAACAATATTAAATTTTTGAGAATTTTAAATGAATTTAAAAAGGAGATTGAAGGCGGAAGACTTATCATTGAACTTTACTTTTGGTAATTTTTAAAATCCCTTGATTGGAATAGTGTTTGATTTTGATACACTATAGAATATACAAGGGGGTTTTTTGGAAGAACCCATGATTCCGAGTTTAAAATTATGCAATAAAAACTTTAACAAACAGTTTAAAATAGGACCTCCTTATAGTGCCAAAAATGTTGATCGGAAAAATGACCCTTCAACATTTTAAGGGAGACTAGCTGGTCGGGAACTTAAAGCAACTTCTTTTTTTTGAAATGGTGGTTCTGATTGGTTAAATTAGGTCCAATTACCCTTTCTCTATCTCTATTAGATTAAAGTAAATATTTTAGTTGCCAACAAAGAAAGATCAATCGGATTAGCCTTCTTTCTTAGCTCGGGCAAGGAAGAAAATCCTTAAGCTGATATATGGCTTAGCCAAACTAGAAATATGCTTGGCATATTTACAAAAAGGACTTCTATAAATGAAAATTTAAACTAAATGCAAAGTAAACATCTATCTACATGACTAATCTAAAATAGAAAAACCTTTCTTGAATTGGAATGGCATAGCCCTTTCCCAATCCGAGAGCAATCTAATTAAAATAGGGGAAGAACTGATATAATTCATCACGTAATTTTGTATTAATTAAAGGAAGTAGTTCACATTAACTAATACAAGTGAAAGCCTACAAATGAATAATAAATAGTTATCAGTCACCACATGAATACTTCAACGAATTAAGATTGATTGTGATCTCATTCTACCCTTCAAAGATAGCTTTAACAAAGATTCAACAACAAAATGTCAATGACACAACAATAGTGCATAATATCAAAGAAATTAAAATTGTTTAGACTAGATATCATAACCAATAATGAAACTTTAATAGTGAGACAATAATCCTACATCTCGGTAATAGTACACAATAATAAGACATAATTAAAACCATGACAAAACTTTATTACCATTTTTCCGAGAGTAGCTCTGACCCTTAATGAAATTGCTTGCAATAGTGCAAAGTCCCTTGATAACAAAACCATAACATCTCTACAATCTCTAAAATAAAACTCTTTGCGCTCTATAATAGTGTGAAAGCACAAATCAAATTATTATAGAGCCCCCTGTGTGTGATCATGACCTCCCTGATCTTATTGAAGAGACAGGTATTCATATAAAGTTTCAAAATTAACATATCCCTTCAGTTTCTCAACAAAAACGAGAAATAAAAAGCAAATGAATATGGAGGTTTTGTATTTTGTTGAATCACAATTTGAACTTAGAAGATGTCGAAAGCTTCATTTGGATCGGATTCGAATAGTCTTTGAATGAGCAGAAGGGTAGTTTCAAAAAAATTATCCAAATAGCATTTTTCAAGAACCCCTATCTTTATTTAGCGATGTAGTGGTTCAACTGTTCCATTAAAATTATAAGAGAAAATTCTTCCAGAATCGGCCCTGTGATCCAAATACAACAAAGAAATCAACTTTTTACAAAATTTATTTTGAATATAAACTAATCCTAATGAAAAACCAATGATAAATAGCCCAAGACCATTAACAATGACTTATTCAAAACTTAATAGTAACAACCAAACCAAAATGTGACAAGAGGCAGACGCGAATGGATATTAAAGGTTTTGAGTATCCAAGTTTTAACATGGCACACTCTGCAAAATTTGCGATATATGGAAAGTTTCGATGAGAAGCAGACATGATATTATATTAAATCGTTGTGACAAAGCCCATCGAATATGCAACCATATCAAATATTGGAAGATTAGGTCTTATCAGAGATTTTAGATGTGTTCCATTCTAAAAGTTCTTATATACGAACAAATGTGATATCACAATTAAACCAAATCTTAAATCATATTGAGTCTGACATATCAGAAGTTGGAGGGGGAGGCACATTGGGATATCGATGATCATAGAGATATGAATATCGAAGATCAGAGATCAGAGGGATATGATTATCGGAGATCAGAGATCAAAGGGATTGGCATATTGATGATCAAACCTTATATGATATCGAAACATCGAATATTTTTCATATCCAAAATTTCAAGAGGTGACACATAAAAGGAACTTCAATATTGGATTGTCTGATATAATGGAGTGAAGGAAATGATGGAGCAAGTGTGTCCAACAAGTATCAAAATTTTGGTTTATTGAAAGTCTCATAATGTGACTCATAACAAAAACTCTGATATGGTTATTTGTTCGTTAATGTTTTTTTTATACAAGTTATGTTTTATTCGTGTTAGTTTCCACTTTACATTCATTTAACTTTGGTTATAAAGGTTTTCAAAAGAATACTCCAATAACCTAAAGTTCCACTATTCGTTTATTGAAGAGTCATTGCCACATGTTGTAATATGAGCTTGGTCTAGGGGGGCTATTTATTAATTAATCCTAATCATTTAAGATTTAAAACAAATTTTTAGTAACAACAAACTTACTAAGATTAAGGCAAACTAAAAATAAAACAAGACAAAGTAGGCTAAGATGAAACAATTCAATGATTCAGAATCCAAAAGCAAATTCAAAAGGGTCCCCATAGTTATTATGATAATAATAAAGTCAAAATGGTGGCGTTTTGTTTTTTGACCACAACAGGATCCAATCTTTGAAAATGCCTTCATTATATAAGTGAGCCAACTTTCTTGCTTGGTATTTTCCTATGTTTGTATCAAAGAACTTGATTTATATGACATCAATTTAATTTGTTTTTGTATAGGATTTAATGATTCTGTCTGTTCCATTAACAAGTCCATCTTGTGAATCCTAATTTCTAGCATAGATCTCAACAAACATATTTATTTTCGCAACTATTTCTGAAAGTAATGTTTTTTTATGTAAATGTAAAGGGAAATCACCATGTTTTTGTTTTTCTTGGTCGGTTACATTGATGACAATTTCATCACCAAGAACAATTGAAAACATTTCCTTATTGTGAAAAGAAACATCTTTATTTAAAAAAAGGATAAGAGAAAGTAGGGTCAATAGGTGTAGGCCTAACACAATTTTTATTCAAATATAATAGATCGTCTTTTGTTTGAGTGTTTATTCACATTCTATTCAATATTGAGATGAAATTTTCATCTTTTTGGCGCATTGTAATATGAAATTCATAGTATTTTAAGTCTTCTTTTAAAAATTCATATGGAACTTGTTGTTTGTTGAGGATAGGTCATTCAAATATAAAGGAATCTTGTATAGTCAATGCTTTGATAGAGATCACCGTAAATTATAATGTCAATATTTCCAAAGTATTTTGTCTAGACATGTTTAATGTTTCTCAATTGATCATCAATGAAAAACAAGAAACAACTTCCTAATGTGGAAACCTCATCAATGAAAACTAGTCTCAATTCTTGGTAAAGTTTTCCGAGTGCATCTAATGGTTCATTGCTAACAGTTGTAGGGGAAAATTTGTTAAAATGTATTAGCAATGTAAAATGGACAATTTTACCACCTACATTATTTGCAACTTTTCCTGTGTATGCTACTATCAACCCCTTTGTTCTCAAAGGATTGGTTGAATGATGCACATAATAAATTTGTATGAGCATTTGGAATATTACTTTTACACTAAATGTTTTCCCATTTCCTACTCCTCCATTTAGGAATGGTTTGTCCATGTTTATACATTCTTTTTGCACAATGTATTTGCTAACTTCTTGTTGTTCCCTATTTAGCATTCTTCTTAGTTGCGATAATCCATATTTTCAAGTAGAATTGAATCCTCTGGCAAAGGGAATCCAATATTCAAGTTTCCTTTTTCCCATGGTGATGGAAACATTACAAGTCTATTTGCAAATCATACTTTTCGCTAAAGTGTTTAATGGTTTTGTGTTTTTTTATTGTGTCAATGGGATCTATGGAATTGTTTTGGATTTCTTGAATTTCATTTTACAAATTTCCCCATAGTGGATTGATGTTATATGTGAATTTGGATTCATTTATTTTTATTATGTCTTCATGTAATATATGCACAACTTCGCATGACACCAAGTTTTGTTTCGATGCATTCTCATTTTTTTCAAATGGAACATATAACAAAAGGTTTTCCCTACAGTAGTTTTCATAGTCAACGTGATTTTTGTATTTGATGAATCATATGAACTTTGGTTTCTTTCTTTTTGAAATGGGTATGCCATTTTTGTTGTACTTAGAGGCAAATTCAACAAGGCATACATGCTTTATAGCATAGGTCGATCAATGTAATAATCAATAATAGAATTACACATTACATTGTTGGAGTTGTCATCTTCCAGTTTTAGCAAGAACGATGGTTTGAGGGTAAATGTGCATTCATCTATTGGTATTATGTTTATAAATATGCATTCCTGTGAACTATGATTCAATGGAAGAGAGAGTGTTATATGTACATCTTGTTGGGCTGACATATGTTGGAGATTATGAAAATAATTTCCCAATAAACGTATCATTCCAATAACATTTACTTTGCTCTTTTCATGTTCTCTTATTATTATTTTAAATGCATTTGTCATTGATTTTTCAATTTTTGTCATGTAAGATGTGCAATATGATGTAGTTGCATAGGCGTTAAGGGAAAATTGAGCATCAATATTTGCATTCCACAGTTGTGACATGTTATTTGAAAATATATTATTCCAAATGTGAGAGGGTTTTCATTCTAATATAATCATTGGTTGTTTCTTTATGTTGCTATGATGTAATCAGTTTCAGTGAAATGCAATTCTTACAAAAAATCCTTAAAAGTACTATTGTTGTCATATGTTTTGGTTTCTAGGTTATCATGCAAAAATTTCACTTTTTTATTCATCGTGTCATATACCAAGGAAATTGGTGCAATAACTTTCGTTCTTCTCATGGGTAGCATTGGGAAATCATATCCATAATGTAAGATTTTTATCTTTTTACAACTTTTTGTATGGTGATGTTGATGTATTTTCGCAAGCTCTTGATCAATGTGGTCAGTGTTACAAGTCAAATAATTGTTAACAAATTTTTCAATATCAGTGTTACTATTGACTCCAAATATTGGTACATTTTCTACCCATAGCAACCCATGTTCATGTTCGATTCCTCTATTTTAGAATTTAGTTACGAAGTAGTGATTACTATATTTCCAAATAATGTTTTAGCTTGAGATATCCTTTGACTTAAGGAATTGATTCTATGCCTATAATAACGAGTACATGTCACTGCATTTTTTCTTATGAGATAGTCAATGTTGCAATCTTCTATTGTTTCAATATTTTTTCTTTTTCTTCTTTTGTCATGTAATTTGGTCGATATATTGACCAATGGAGACCATCAATGTTCAACACTTGTAAATGTGACAAAGAAAGTTGGTGGTCCTTGTTGACATATCATGGCGAACACATTTTTCTTCATGTTGTGGTTCCTAGAGACAACCCCTAGGTTGAGGAGAAGGGTCAATGCCTAGGACATCTTAGAGTCTCTTGTAGACAATTCATTATTTCTCAAGAGTTAAAAATATAAAAGGATTTGAAATTGGTTCAATAATCATACTAAAAAACTTGACATGTTACACATATTATCTATATTTTGTTCCAAAGAAGTAAAATTTAGCCATGGTGGCCTACACACAAATAGTGAAGCTTCTTTAGTTGTCTTAGTATAGGTGAGGGAAGAAATGAAGAAATAGGTCTGTTGCAAAGGGCTAGTTAATAGAATCTTATGTACTAAACTTCAACAAAGAAATGTATCGGAAAAATAAATAAAATTATAAAACATGGAGTGCACTTTAAGTTATTGAATATTACATTTACACGTACCATCTACCATAACATGACATAGATAAATATGACATACAAGATTGATTTATAGCAACTACAATTACATGATTTCTAAGAAGAAAGAAACACATGAAAAGTGATAAACATAAGCAATAACACATACTTCACATATTGATGCTTGGAATCACCAAAAACCTCTTCATTAGTCTTTCATAATAACATACATGTCATTAATTATCAGAATTTGCAAAACTTCATAAGTATAGCAACTTCTTAGCATGAAAATCAAACCCTTACAAATGAGTTCCTCCTCTCTCTTATAGTGAGAGTACCAAGAAAAACAGTTACAAAAATATCCTAATGTGATAGATATCTATACTAATCAACTGGGCTGGTGTGTCGAAGGCCTAATTGTTCTAATCATTAAACAAGTAATTGATTCTTTCTTGAAAATAAAATATATACAGAATTTAAAAAATGGAAAAGATATGATATGATTTCAAATGCGGAGATATACTCAATGTCTGCCCGCTTGATCCAACAAAGTGGATCCATGCTCCACCATCCATATCTTCCATGATTTCTAAAAATTAAGGAGTATCACCAATTTGGGAGGGGAATGTGGCTTGATTTATGTCTCATTGTAGAAAGTAGTTTGTCATAATGGTGGCAACATTTGCGTAAAAATATTGGTGAGTGATTTTAAAACCAACCAATTGGCATGGGGTTTGACTAGAAAGTTCCAATTTACTTCAAGATCAATTTTGATCAACTGGTTAATCCTTTATGTGAACTCATCCCCTTGCTCAAATCACTTTCTATGCAAGTTGTCCACATTTGGAAACAAATCTTTAGGACAACTAGAGATGAGATTAGAATCACGCAAGGAATCATTTACGAATTCCACCAGAGAATTTGAAATATCACGAGTATCATTGATAATATTTTTAACTGATCGTATTCGAGCTTTCCATCCTTTAAGGATCGTTGATTTATGCATTGCATCAATTTTAGGAAATTCATACTTCCTTCCCTGGACACTATGTTTCCATTTCAACATTTTATCAGGTCCTTCTTAGCCTCATGACAATATGACATCATCTTCACAAGTTCATTAGTTAGATCATTTCATAGCCTACATTGTTCTCGAATCAAATTTAACTTCTCATAGAGCAATTGTTGTTGTATATATAGTTGTTCATTCAATTCAATGGCCTCCTTCTTGAAATAATTTAGCTAAAAGGTTCCCCCTAGAATCGCTTTATCTTCTGTTGGGATTCTTGGAGGTGTTTATCCTTGGCCTTAATTTCCTTTGCATGCTAAATTTGAAGGGAATTGAACTATTTCTGTAGTTTTAGTAGCACAATATCCATTTCATCCACTTGGGCTTGCCATTATTAGTTTCTCCTCCTTATCGGTGAGTGTCTGTTCTAGGGATGAAATTTTCTCATCCTTCTCCCTCAACAATTCTTGAACTTTGATGACTTTTTCCACAGTGGTCAAAGCATATGCCCCTGTGAACTGAGTTAATTTTCGAAGTTCCTTGACATGGGTGGATGAAGTAGCTTTCTAGAGGACTTGAAGGGGAGAATCTTTTGAGAACTTCCCTTGAACTAAGGTTTGGGACTCATCTATCTTTCTCTTTTTCCTCCCTCTCTTCACCACTGCCTTGTGTATAGGGATGTAAAAAATATCTACTGGGGGAATCTATTCAATGTTTAGGAATACCCATGAAGTAGGATTGATCAGGATAATCTCTACTTCAGGCCCGGTAACTGTTGATGTCTTCTCAGCTGCGGATTGCTTGAGCTTGTCATGCTATTAAGAAGGTGGGTTATTGAAATAAATGTGCTATTGGGAAACTGTTTCTCCCTATAAGACCTCTTTCTCTTCTTCCTCATTTTTAGATTGCTTCAGGACCTAATTAAAATTATCCCATTCCTACTCTGTGTTTGGGTCTACCATATGTGTCTATCCTTTGGGATCTAAAGAAACAATTGTTACTACTTGGTTTTGTGGAGGGACCACTGGTTAGGAGGAAATCCCTTATGGACCAGGTGATGAGATGTCCTTTAAGGATATTTGTAATTGCAGAGGTTATTGTAACAAATTTAGTGGTAATAAAAGGACCAACGGCTTGTTGCACAGACGTCTTCGACTTCCCCTTGGGTTTCTTCATATTTTCTTGACGAGGATGACTACAAATTTCTTGGGAGCTAGAAGAATAGAACGTTGTGGGTGCACAAAGGTTTTGAATTTGGTGATAAATTGATTAGAGGTAGTTTGTAAACAAATGGAAGGGCTTGACAAAAGATGGGTTTAAATAGGTAATTTATGGTACAACAGTTTGGGCGCGGGGTGCAATGGCTAGTTCACAAGAATTTACTAGGTAAGAGAATTGAGGAGATGGATCGAGGGGGACATATGGTGAAGTTGGATTGGACATATGACAATAGAGGAGAATGATATACCAATTTAATCTCATGCTTGCTTGTCAAGCTCGCCTGGTAATTGTCCCTACTGCTCACATGGTCAATGCGCTAGCTTGTTAGGTGGCAACCAATTTTATCATTCTTGTCAAGATGCCTAAGAAGAATTAGAGTTAAGGATCAACCCCCTGGAACAAATCTCAAGTGTTGATATGCGAATGTTGCTTTATTGATTCTGAATTTTCGGGGGAAAGCACTGGCTTACTGCCTTGTTTATTTATCCACCAGAACTCCTTTGGAGTGAAATTGTAGTTAGATGGACGTTGCTCTTTTCCACAGGTGGCCACTCCTTAATCATGTGTATTTGAGAAATGTGGATGGTACACTGCCACTTGGAAAATCCTCCACATTGAGAATGGCATTGTTTATTGTTGGGCTGGAACCCATCTATCCCAATGATTTGGTGACCTTGTCCCTAAAACCCTCACTCCATTTAAAATGAAATAAGACATTGTCATGGAGATTTTGACTTTCTGAGGTAGACCTCCAATATGAAATCATGCCAACATCAACCACTCCACATATCACCCTGAGATTGATCCATGTGTCATCCATTTCTGGGTCCATTGGGTCCTTGAAAATTTCAAAGTTGGATGCCACGTGTTGACCTTCCAGTCGGTGATTGTCGTCATCACCTTATCATAATTACATGTTGTCACTTGTCCAATAAGGGGGAGAGAGAAGGATCCCTTGTCTATTTCACGAGGAATTATTTTGGTGAATGATTCAACCTCGACAACCTCAAAACATGATTTAACTAAAGCTATGGGGGTTATAGGGTCACGAGATTCTAGGCTTCCAATCTCCATTACAGGGTTTCGTAAGTAGACAACCCCAACTTTGACATTTAACAGATCCTTAGCCTTCTAGTCCCCAAAGCTTTTGTAATATATTTTACAATGAATTGCGTGATTCTGGGGTTGCGGGGTTTTCCATGGTTTTGACTTTCATGGGCTTAACTTTTACTGTCACATTCCTTTGATTGAGGAGGCCAATTTCAAACTTCTTTATATTGTTGGAAATTTTATCCAGAGAAATTTCTAATTGAGTAGGTCTAATAGAATATTAGAACACATCTTCTGCTTTGGAAAAGGATCAAAAATCTGATATGTTGTGCACTCTAACCCCTTAGTTATAAAATATCAAGAGAAACAAAAAGGAGGGTACAACACTTCATATGTTGCAAGTAATCAGGATAAAATATTATGTTTTTGAAATCCATGTAATAATGTCACTTTTAAGAATTTTCTCCAAGTTTGGCTTGTATTTAACATCTTTTGCTAGTAAATTTCTTCCCTTTAATTTCCCTTTTCTAATTCTTATTGAAATGCATGAAAGGAATTTTTCAATTATTATTTGCGATGTTTTGAAAAACAAGTTAGTTCTATAGTAAGATAAATCACCATTGTAGTGCATTAACTCCCATTGCACAAATTTTTAGTAGCGAAATATTTCTACAATGTCACTATTATGTGGTCTCCAAAAAAATGGATGGAAAGTTCATTTACTCTGCATATTTGTCTCTAAAAATTCCAAGGGGGTGTTATCTTTCCACTGGAGCAAATTCAATCAGCTTGTCTTGCAAATCATGGATGCATTGGGACCTTATATATCCATGTACCAATTTTTTAGTTGGTGTTTCAATTCTAAATCACTACTTATTTCGTTTTTGTCTTCAATGTCAATGTTTTCATTTGGAGCATTTAAAGTAGTTGATTGTAGGATGTTGTCCTAATTTCTGTTATGAACCAACTCACAAAGAAGATAGAAAAGATAGATTAATGACTTCAAAATTAGCCTCTTCGAGGGGGCAATCTCTTTTACATTACATAAATGAACAGTTCTTGGATGATACAAATGACAAGACCTCCTTTCTATATATAGGAGTCCAAGGGGTCATAATATAATCATAGCCGACATAAAAATAATAATGTAAGGGCACAAAAATAACAATAGTGGGCTTCTATGGGGCATAATAATAACAATATGGCGACGACATGGGCACAATAATATAATAAGGGGGTTGCACTAATTAAACACTAAGGGGTTACACTAGTAGTATAGGGACCTAACATGCCCCTCCTTAAAAAGGTGTTTTCCTCAATGATTGAGTAGTTATGGATGCTTCTGTATAAAATTCTCATCCTCCCATGTGGAATCTTTAGTGGGTAAGTTCTTCCACTTGATGAGATACTCTAAAATTGATCGATTTTGTAGCTTTTGAGTTCTTGTTTCCGTGACTACTTCAGGTTCCAATATGATTTCTCTTTCCTCGTCAAGTTCTCACAATATTGTTTGAAATGGGAGTTTTTCACCTCTAACCTTCTTTAAGCATGAAACATGTAAAATTGGGGGCACTCAAGAAGATGCAGGAAGCTTTGTATGCCATAGTACCAATATTTTGCAGCACCTTGTAAGGACCATAGTACTTTGGTGATAATTTATTATCCTTCTTAGCTTGCTTGAGGGACATTTGTTTGTATGGTTGTATTCGTAAAAATACCCAGTCGCCTATATCAAAACTTCTTTCATTGCAATGTTGATTTTCTTGTTGTTTCATTTGATTATGTGCCAAAGTGAGGTTATCCTTTTCCATCTTGATATGTCCTTCTATCTTGAGAGTTTTAGGAGTGGTAATTCCTGCCAATGCATTACAAGTTATGGTCAAATTTATTTCTTCTTTCTTCGAGGTTGGTTCCTAGTGTATATCCTCTTATTTTGACGTTTCTTGATCCTTTTCTTCCTCCTCTTCACAATCAATGTAAAATAATTTCTTCTCAATACACTTATGACCTTTACTGTATTTGCTATCACAACTGTAACAAAGGTTGTTTTCTCTTTTTTCTTCCAACTATTGTGGTGTCAACCTTGTAGGTTTTGGAAGGCTAGGAGAAAAAACACTTCCATCTTTATAATTGTGAGTGCTAGGATTTCTTGTTGCCATAATTTTGCTTTCAATTTTTCTTTCCAACCTGAATGCCTTCTCCAATGGATCAAATTCCCAAAGATGAACCTCATGTTGAATGTTATCCTTTAAATTCCCTATGGAAACATCAATTCTCTACTTCTATGGAGTATCATTTACCCTTATATTCAATTTTTGGAATTCCTCAATGTGCTCTACCATTGAGCCCTTTTGTTTGAGATTATCAATTGGCTAAAGAAGGCGTTTCTCTTTGTATCCTCATAGTGTGTTATCATTTCCTCCATGAAAATTGACCAAGTGAAAAGTGTTTTAAGAGAACAAAGCCCTTTATACCATAAAAATTGATTTGGTTGTAAATATAAAGATGCAATACGTACCTTTTGTAACAGTTGAACATCATGTAGATCAAAATATTTCTCCATCTGTAGTATCCATGTTATGGGATCCTTGTCATCAAACTTTTTCATATCGATCTTTGGAATATGGTGGGTCTTCAATCCAATTTCATATTCTATGAAATCATTATTAACATTTATTTTTTTCTCATTATAAGTTTCCTCTACTACATTTTCGTCATTAGGAGGCCTTTCTTGTAGCAACTTTGTCCCACCTTCCTTCAAACCTTCCATGCCTTTCTTAAAATATTCCATGTATTTGTTCAAATCTACTTTCATACCATCGATATTAGCTTCCATGGCACACTTAAAAATATTTATCTTAGTTTCGATCGCATTCTTCAAATCATCCATCCAATTTTGCTTACTAGGTGTTTCTATTTTCTTGATTCGAGTCATTATTTTCTTTCTTTTAGGAGCTTGATATTTAAATGACTATAAATCTGTAATTTTAGATCTTTAAGTTATGAAATTTTGGTCTTTGGTAGCACTCTAAGTCATCTTTCTAACCCCACCATTCTTATCAATATTGGATTCTTCAATAAAGAGTTATGCTAAATCTTCTATGATGACCTGATTATAGACTGGTTCAGTAGAGAAAATTTGTATGACCTGCAACGTGTCATTGTTTCGACCTTTGGACCTAAAAGAACATACACAGCACGTTAAAGTCTGTCCTCAATCTGTGACTTCTTATAAAATTTCAATTTTATGCTCAGAGAGAAAGTTATGATGGTTTTCTCGAGGTCACATGTTTAGAATGTAATTCGGGATTCTGCAAAAACCCTAAATTTCTTGGACTATATCACCGTAAATATAGTGAAAGGAGATCTAAAATTTGGGCTTGAGATTCACCAAGATTTTTTCTCAAATGGGTTTTAATTTTAGAGACTGAAACTTCGTATAAAAAAATTATAGTGAAAATGCCATCATGACCTGTTTGCGATGGAATTTTGGAGCTTGCAAAAACCCTAACATCCTCAGATCATATCTCCGAAAGTAGAGCGAGACAAGATCAGAAATTTGGATAAGAGGTTCATAATGATTTTGGCTCAAATTTTTCTTTTTCTCTTCTGATATGTTGTAGAAAAAAATTTATAGCGAAAATTCCATGATGACCTGTCTTGAAGCAGCGAAACCCTAGAATCCAAAGCTCTGATACTAAATGATATGAACGAGCTCACAAAAAAGATAGAAAATATAGATCAACAACTTCAAAATTAGTCTCTTTGAGGGGGAAAGCTCCTTTACATCACACAAATGAAAAATTCTTGGATTATACAAATGAAAAGACCTCCTTTCTATATATAGGAGTCTAAGGGGTCATATATAATCAGATCCGACATAACAATAATAATGTGAGGGCACAACAATAACAATAGTGAGCTTCTATGGGGCACAATAATAACAATATGGGGACTACATGGGCACATCAATATAATAAGGGGATTGCACTAATAACAATAATGGGTTACACTAGTAGTATAGGGGCCTAACAATTTCTATTTATGCTAATATTTTCATCTTTATATAGGTGTCGAGAACATAGTTCTTTCAATGCCTTCATGACATTTAGCATGCAAAATTTTCCTTTTTGAAATGCATTTTTATATTCTAAGCATCTTTTCAATGCAACGACGATTGTTGTTGTGTATTCCATAAATAATGGGAATGAATTTTGAACAATGTTTATTTGGGCAAGAACATTGATAATCAATCCTATTAAACCTATTTGTGATCATTTATGGCCCCATTGTCTTGTTTGTGCAAATGCAATTCTTAAAGATACAATACATTCTTCAATTTCATATAGTGTGGTTATAATTGACATTGAGTTGTTTTGCCTAATCCTCTCAGGGACAACAAATTGTGGCAATTTTCCATTTTTAAGTGCTCCTTTGCAAACTTTTCAGTTTACTCTTGTATGAAGATTTCTATGACTGTTAGATAAATTTACATATATTTGTTCCAAGTCTTGTCCAATCCTTTCAAAATTATTTTGAAACTACAATTTTTTACATATTGGGCATTTCTTTTTAGGTGTACCTTCTACCTTGGCTAGGTAAATTGTCAAGGGATTTTTGTTGGACAAGCAACAATGTTGACTTTGCAATTTTTGTTTGTATGATTGTTTATGGTTTTTGTTTCTAAATGAATTAGTTGTTTTAATCTATGGACATTGATATTGATGTTTTTCTATGTTTTCATTAGTGATATGCTATACTACAATTTGTCTTGATTCCTATGTGCATTTGTTGGCATAGGTGCATGTCACATGTGCAAGGAGATTGTGTCTATTGAAATATTTGACAATGTACATTGTATCTATTGCTCTGTTCATCTATTGAAAAGGTTCATAATGAATATGCATTGTGTCTATTTCAAATGACACTATATTGTATGTTTGGCTTGAACAACTATTGAATTGGAAATACTATTAACAATGCTTCTAGTTAGAAAGGAAATTATTGTATGTTTACTTTGAATATTATCTTTGTCCATTGAAAACAAAATGGACCGCCTTCAACCCCACCTTTGTCAAATGGCGTTGCCAAATTAATAACATAGCTTTCCAATTTGTAACTTTTTTTTTTTATTATTTTTTGTTACATCATGATAGATATTTTTGTAAACAATGCAATGCATCTTGTGCATTGCACATTATCGAATTGAAAAATGATTGGACAATGTAAAGTCTCAAAAATTCTACATCAAAGTCAGGTGCTATTAAATCAAAAAGTACAGAGAACATGTTATCTCCACAAATGGATATAGTATTTGTTTCTTATGCAATCCATGGGTTTGCATTTTGTCATTCATTGTTTGGCAATAGCTTTGTATATCTTTGCAAGAAGGAGAAAAGTATTAATTACGTGTGAAAACGGTTCAACCTATTTTCTTGTTCAACAATGGTTCATATTTCCCATTAAGAGGGTTCTCATCATGGAACAATATATGCAATGCGTTTTTTTTTATTTGAGTTGAAGATAAAATACCTTTTTTGTTGTTGTGCTTGACTAGATTCCTATTGGTAATTTAAACTATTTGGCCAACTTGCGTATGCACGATGTATCTCCCCATACTCCTCGTTCGTTGTCAGTAGCACCATTAGAAGAAGGGAGATGCATCCTCCAAAAATATGTTTCAATACCATGAATTCCATGAAGTTGATACAAGAAATCAGGTGCTAGATCATAATTAAAAGATTTTGTTACTTCTATGTTCCCTTGTTCTAGGCATATCAAGAAGTGGTCAATTGTGCCATTTCATAATTCAGTAGAGATATAATGGAAATGAAAAAGAACTTCAGTTACATTAAATAGACAATCACTTGTGGTGTATGAAAATGCTTGAAGTCTAAAAATATTATTTGTGTTTAAGACATCATCAATAGTCACATCATTATTACATTTCTTTTTTGTTTGTGAATTGTCAATGAGAATTAATCTAGCCATATTTGTAGAGTTGTTTGGTGAAGGTTTTCATTGAAATTGGTTAGCTATATGAAATTGTTCTGTGGTTGCAAGATTGTGAAACATGGACGACGAAGGAGAGATTGTATTTGCAATGGAACAGAGGAAAACAAATCGTATGATGCAACATGCAACTAACCTGACTTTGTTACTTCCACAGATTTCCAAAAAAACTCTGCAAGAGAAGACATTGCAGTTTCCGTATGAGTTTCTATCTTTGAAACTATTAACTTGTGACCTACAACAAAATAAAATAAAACTTTAAGAAATAAGAATAATCACCAATGATGGACTAAGCCTTTAATAAGATATTGGAGAACGCACTGACAAATATTTGCAACAGAATGATTGGGATGTGCGCATACCGATAGTACTATGGGCGTACAAGACTACTTTCAAAAAGCTAACAGGTCACACACCTTTTCGATTCTTCTAAGGCGTAGAAGTTGTGATGCCTATGGAATATATTGCACAGGTGGAAGCAGCTCAGAAAAAAGAGGCAGTACTTAAGGCCAGGTTGGGTCCTTAGTTGGAATAAGCCTACCAAGCCTCAACCAACATTTAGGAGAAGCTAACGAACTTGCAACTCACATAGCAGAAGATCAAGTTAGAAGATGAAGGACTAGCTACAGAGTACCTTATTGAACAAGTGAAGCAAGAATCTACACAGAGCATTACTGAGGTAGTAGTTGTGCAGGTGGAGCGGGGGATCTTCGCAGTAAGATCACTGCGCCAACTGAGTGACTCGAGGGCAAGTCATGACCTTTGTGTTGGGGGCCTATTGGGATGGGATCCCCTGGGTCAGTTTTGGGTTAAAAACCCAAGTTTTGATGTAAATTTTGATAAAAAGATGTAAAGTCTTCGTGAATTGTGGATGCGGAGCGCGTAGGTATATAGGAGTCAAAAAAGGTTTTCACCATCATTTATGTAAAATATTGAGTTAGTTTTGAGATCTACCCTTGGTCCGCGGACCATGGGATTGTATAAATAGGTGTATCTTAGAGAGTCTAAGGCAGACCTATGATTTTTTCTATGGGTACAATGAATCGAGTCTTAGAGAGTTAGCACAGAGAAGTAAGTCTTAAAGGAGGAAAAGGCTCTGTAGCTGACTGCACATAGGCCTAGAGTAGTATCCCTAGCTGAGTGCACGGACCCCTAGAGCTGAGTGTGCAGGGAATTTTTGAGCATATAACCTTGTACTAAATATCAATACAGAATATTGTTGGAGAAATTCATATGTTTTATATGTTTCCTTCTATTATTTATGTTTTCTATATGTGTTGTGATGAGATAATGTCTTTATTAAATAATGATGTATTGATCTGCGAAACTACTAGATAAGTCTTATTAATTGAATGCAATGCATGTTAAGTATTTACGTGAAGGTTATAAACTTTCTGTTAAGTTTATTAAGAACTTAAGAAAAACTGTGTGGATTCTAATCTGAGGCTAGTCTACGATGCATGTACTTAGATAAACTATCTGTTAAAGGTCCACAAAAGCCGATCAGATACCTTTGCGGAGGTCTAGAGGCATTTTGAAGGAAACTATAGCACCAAGCCCTAAGGGCTTAGATATCTGTGCGAAGGCAGATCTAAGACATAAAAGGGACCTCACACTGATCTCTGGATGCGGAAACTTGGTTCTAGCATCCCCCCATACTGCTTCGGATAAGACTTCAATCCGTGCTATGTGGGTTGATGCCAAAAGGGCCAGTAGTGTAGGGTTTTGTTTGTCACAACTAACTTTGAACCTTGGTGAGGACCCACTAAGCCAACAAATAGGGCAGAACCTAATCACATGAATTGATTTTCATTGCATTGTTGTTGAACTTTCTATCAATAGAAGCCTTAGCTTGTGTAGTATGTTAGCATTGACTTAACAAGGTACTGTATTGCTTGAGCTATACACCCTTCAAGAGTCACCATGTTCTTAGTTAAGGGTCACTAAAATATTTCCTACACAGACATGCCTGGAACTCCTTGTCCCCAAAAGACAAATGTTTACAAGACTAGAAATTTCTCAATGCATTCATGTCCATTAGACTCATCCAATATTTGAACCTTGCAAAAAATTTACCCATCCCCTTATCAAATGACAATATTCATGTGCCCTTTTTTGTTCTCTGAGAACCCCCTAGGCTTAGCAACAATTTCCTTCTCTTAGGGATAGCACCAGTGGGAATTGTGGTTAGTTGTTGTGGACTTGGAAGCATGTAGGCAAAGGTATAGCCAATTGCAGAACAACTAAATCCAAGCCATAAATAAATGCATGTTGGGTGGATAAAGTGCCCAAGCAGAAACTAAACCTTGATAAAAGCAGTTGGATGTCATGGAAAAAAAGATATGTGGAAATCAAGCCTTACAGTTCTAATCGGATAAGGCTTATCCATCTAGCCTTACGATGACCTAGTTGTGGTAACTTTGAATTGGATTCCTAGGAATCACCCTATCACTATGCGACGGAAGGAGAACTGAGGCGGATGTTGGCATATTTCCCAAGACGAGCAATCAAGAAACGCATCGAGAGTCGGAAGGTAGTTGGGATTGGGACCAACCACGGGTAAAGAAAGTTAATATACCAAGACATGGGATTCACGCCAATTACGTCGGAGGTCATAGGTTGAGGCTAGAATAATAAAATTGGTTGAGCCCATTGAAAAATTTGTCACATGGAGGACAATGGGGAATGCAAAACTAGGCCATGTTCTTACAATCGGGGGTCAGGAAACAAATAGTAATGTTGTATGCAAGAACAAATAGGGACAAATCCAACTACCTTTTGAGCTGACTACTACCACCTGTCCCACTAAGTCGCTGCCACATTAGATATGAACTGTATTGTATTACATATTATTATTTTAAATCTTGTGAGGGTTAGGGAAACACCACAAAAATCATAAATATGTACGAACAAAGGTGATCGACCTTAACTATGTCACATGTCAGGGTTTGGGCCTATAAATAACAAAATTGTATGCGTGAATGGATATGGCTAACTCTGACTAGCCTTTGAGATGACTACCACCACCTGAACCACTGAGCAACAACTGTGTGGTAGATGAACGATGTTGTTAAAACGTATAATGTCACGTGGGCCATAGAAAAGATGCAATGTGGTGTATATATATATAATATATAATATATATTATATATATATATATATATTTATATGTTTTCAAACTATTATATATTAATATCTTAAATTTAGTCGGGGTCAGGACTATGTTGATGGATAGGTCCGACCCAGACTAGCCTTAAAGTTGACTACTACCACCTAGCCCACTAAGGCGCTGCCACGTGGAAGATTATCGAATGGCCTTTGAGCTAAGTACTACCACCTAATCCACTAAGCCACTTCCACCTCAAAGATAAATGGTGTTTACACAATGATATACTGCCACGTGGTCTGATTTGCTGTAGCATGGTATATATGTATATATATATATATATATATATATATATATATATATATATATGCCTAGTCAGGGTCGAGACTTCACCCAAGTAAAGCAGCGTATACTAACAAGGAACGAGACCAAACCTGAATAGGTCAAAGGTCGAAAGTTGGCCTAGAAATAACAAATCTAGGCACACTGATGGATAGGATTGACCCTGACTAGCCACGTGGCCCATTGAGGTGCTTCCATGTGGAAGAATGCACACTAGCCTTTGAGCTGACTATTTCCACTTGGACCAGTGAGTCGCTGCCACATGGACACGGGGGCTTAGTCGCTGCCAAATCATAGTTCTGGGAGACAGTGCCTAGTCTTACCCACTTAGATTGTGCAATGTGCAGTCCTAGCTAGCAGTCAAGCTGAACTAAACTATGCACTGCATAGTTCCAGTCCACAACCAACCTCATTGGATCGCGCTCTGCACAGTTCCAGTCATCATCACATCTCACTAGCAGCTGGGACTATGCAATTCATAGTTCCAACTAATAGTCCCTCGGATCAAAGAGTCACTATTATGTAATATTTCCCAACGGTCACCCAGTTTGTTGCATGATTGATCCTTTAAGTTCTTTTTGTTTTAAGTTGACATTTTCTTACCATGAGTGTCCTCTCTGTCTCTAGGTACATTATTTGTTGAGAAGTCTCTTAGCAATCTAGGCATCAGGGTTTCCAAGAGAGATGGATCAAAGGACACTATAGAGAGAAACACCGGAGACGTGGTTGAACAAGTGCCAATGAACTTTCCCATCTATGCAGACATGTAGCTGCTCGTAGAGATGGACATGAAGATCACATGGCAATAAATAAAGGACATATTTATGTTTCAGGGAAGATCTCGAAGATCGAAAATTCTATGTCAAAATTCACAAGTCAAGCTTGTAAATGATTGCATGTAGGTACCCCAACTTCCCATGCACAGACATAATTCACTGGATTATCTCACAGATTGATCCTGAGATGATGACATTGAGCAATACCAGTGGGAAACATCCTTCCACCTTTAGGTTGGAAAACTACCATCGGATGTGTTACTTTCCACAGCCGCTGAACTACATGGATGCACTATTCTTCACTCCCAACAGCAATGTAAACACTAGAAATATCATGAAGCATTGGGTAAAAGATCCATCGAAGTTTAGGATGATACCTAACTAGGACTACATGATGAAGTCACTTAGGAAGGCTTACCAACTCCTAGTCATCTTCGCATATCGCTTGTATGGCCAAGAGAGCATCGAGACCTTGCCATAGAGTTGGGTTGTTATGTTGGATCAGCTAGCAAATGAAAGAAGGCCTTTCAACTGGTTGGACATGTTGGCTCTTCACTTGAAAGTGCATGTGTCGAATGCCTGAAATCTGCTTAAGGATGGACAAGCAAGATTCTTTATGTCTGCGTACCTTCTTGATGCAATCTGTGCCTAACAGAAGTTCCGTGGCATGGGTTGGACATAGAAACCATTAGAGGAATATGTGAACATCTATTGCAAGTTTCTCTCAGAGTAAAACTACCGAGGATTCATGGCAAGGTTGTTTGACCACTTCATCGCTTCGTTGTACAAGATGATATTTGAACAATATCCACCTTGCATGTCCCAAGAAGTGATGTAGGCATTGCTTAACATTGCAAATTGGTATGCCTCACCCAGTGGCACCTTGATCAGGATTATTTGGTGCGGAGAAGCCTCCACATGAGCTACCGAGGTTTGCAACAG
This sequence comes from Pinus taeda, assembly GCA_000404065.3. Taxonomy (NCBI): domain Eukaryota; kingdom Viridiplantae; phylum Streptophyta; class Pinopsida; order Pinales; family Pinaceae; genus Pinus; species Pinus taeda. The sequence continues at coordinate 8,622 of APFE030691355.1, read as the reverse complement.
ACAAGTTAGTCATGCAAGTGTTTCATACCACATCTCCACAGGGTTATCAGCAGGACCGCACAGTAGGAAGAAGGCACCATGCCCCACTCTTCCTTTGCATATTGGGCTGTACAAGATTCGTACCTTGAAATATCTAGATGTCGAGGTCAAGGACTTGAAGAAGTTTGGGTTCGGCACCAAGAGCTTCAATCTGTATGATCTCCATTTCATATCCAAGAACCACCGTGTGAAGGTGTACTACCCATGGATACATAGCGCATGTCATTGGCCATAGGAAGATCCTTATAGGTATTGCTATAACTCCTCTAAGCTTAATCAACCGGTCAACATGGTTGTAGAATGTAAAGCAACACTGCAGGAAACAACACCACAGGAAGCAACAACAACAACAACAGTGAGAAGAAAATCGACACAAGACAAAGGTAAGTGAAATATTTTCCAGAGCGCAGAGGCTGAGAAAAGCTAGAAGGTCAAAGCAGATACTCTTTTTGAGAAAGTATCTTTGGAGATAGAGGTGAAGAGGCGAAAGCGCAAAAGGATAATGGAGTGCAAGAAGAGAGAGAAGCAAACGTTGGAAGATACATAGAGGAGATTTCAAAAGATGAACAAGAAGTTGAGAGTAGAACAAGAGCTCAAGAGGAGAGAAAGGTAAGAAAGGGAAGAAAGGCAGAAATAGGAACAAGAAGAAGGACAAGGCACACTGACAAAGAAAACTCCACAGATACAAGTTGAAGAAGCAGAGAAGCCAACATATGATGAACAGGGTGAACAGGTGCAGGTTCAAGAACATTCTTAGCAGGTTAAGTAGTTGGTTGACGCAACAGACATAGAGACGGAACATGAGCTACAAGACCAAGACACCAATATCATGACCAAGGGCATATGAGGTCACACCACAGTCTCTGCCACCTCCAAAATCACAACCAATCCTAAGAAAGTAAGGAGAATTTTTTCTCCTTGATGATGATCTAGAGATGAATGTGTACAATCTGGCATTCGACGAGTCACATCAGAGGATTGTACAAACATGAAGAAAGCAACTCCTGAAGGATCCTATATCACTTGTGCACACAAAGGTAAGGGTGATTGTACCAGATTTTAGAAGACATCTAGTTTCCATTGTCGAGGCTTCTAAGGCCTATGCAGAAGCCATGATTTCAACGGTCAAGCTCTTGATAGTAGAGAATGATCGAGTGGTGAAGAACTTGCAAGAGGCCAAGTAGAGAACAGAGCAGTTCGCAGGATCCACGATGATAGAGATGAAGAAATCAATAGTGGTGTAGATATCAACTTTTGAGGACACCATGCGGACAATGTATAACAAATTTGTCGCCATGCACAAAGCAGTTATGCATCTATATGATTTTCAGTATCAACATGCACATGCAACCAAAACTCTCAAATACATTCACATTGCTATTATGCACATGAAAGAATGGACAATGAGGTACAAGGAAGCCCTTCTTTATTTGCACAAGAGGATGAAGCCAGAGGCTGATCTAGACAAAGCACATATTCTAATGTTGATCCAGAACTATGAGAAGCTCCCTCCACTCATCACTAGAATTTATGCTTCCTATGCATGGTTGTTCAGAAATTTGGATGTCATATTGTGATCACACAAGATCCCTTCCATAAGAACCCTCACCTAGTCCATGAGGAATAACCAAGTCATGTTGGATGTCAAAACGTACATAGAGAAGTTGATGCATGAAGCCACCAGCGATGACTTACATCTCAGCGAAGAGAACATGCAGAAGTATATCGATGGTCTAGCCACACTCAGGACAATGTTGCACATTCTTCAGGATGAGCTGGATAAATGTTTCAAAACAATATACTCGAAAGCCATGGAGGTAAGAGTTCGCTTCGACAAAGATGTCACCAAATAGTATGGGGACACAATAGCGTCATACCAAGCTTGGTATCAGTTCATCACTGAAGACCATTGTGAGGAGGTTATTGAGTTCGTCTTTCCCCAAGACCCCTAGTGATGTTTGTCTTGTCAGACTGACTCAAGCCTATTTTTGTCCCACATGGGTATATGTGGGAATTGTATTATTGTAAAGATATTGTAAGTGAAATTCCAAGTGTCATTAGTGGAATGTGAACAATCACTATGTAATGTGAAGAGTCATGAGTAGTCCAAGAGTCAAAGGGGAATGTCAATGGTCACCCCACCCTTTGCTATATATAAAACCTCATAACTCATATTACAGACTTTTGGGAGCCAAGATTTTGGTTAGGAATTTCTTAGAGAAGGCTTGGAGAGTATTGTGATGAGCCTTGGATTCACCACAACGTAGAGTGAGTACATCTCTTTAGAGGAGCAGACGATGTTGACTATAATGTTCCACTAATATTGGAGTTAGTGGTTGTTAATGGTGTATATATGGATGGAACTTTCCCTTAATATAATATATAACAGAGCCAACACATTTTCATGCATATGTTTTTATTGTAGTTGGACTCTTATGGTTGTTTTAAAAATGTATGTTATTAAAATTACGCATTTGTGTATGAACTATTTTGTATGAAATTGTATGAATCTTGTTGCAAACATGTTGTTGGTTTAACTCGTCACTTTGGATTGTGGACTATTCTACTTTCCATATTGTGATGTCATTCCACTCGTGTGTTCCTTTTCAGCTGTGTACTATACAAGCTTCTATGGGACACACTTCCTTTTTCCCTGCATGTGTTAGAACCCCCATGCATCTCACTTGACTCGCTGCAAGGTCACACACTTTCTTCCGACCAAGATATCACACTTACCTCTGCACCCTATTGCAATCAAGGCATTGATTTACTACCCACTGTTGGGACTCCTACTCCAAACAATCTGAGGTCTAGTTGGCACTTCTTACCAGTGAGATCCCCTAACATTTTGGCAGGTCCAACACCATCAAAACCATCCATCTATCTCTAAACTGACATTCCTTTGTCCATATCACCTATAGCATATGTATTACTTCTACATAAAATCTTTTTATCACAATGTTGACTTCTTTATCAAATAGGTTTCCATCAAGGACAACACATTAGCCATAATGCCAATAATTTCCCCCTTTGGTCTTGATGGCAAGAACTTTGGCGTTTGGTGATTACTGTAAATACCTGCAAAAGCCAAGTTTTCTCACCAAGCATTCTTCTCCAAACACCAATCTTCTCTCCTCCTTTGACATCAAGGGAAAAGGGCTGACCAATGTTGATGAATGATTTTCTCCCTCTTTGACATCAAGGGCAAAGGGCTGACCAATGTTGAATGGATGATTTTCTCCCCCTTTGACATCGAGGGAAAAGGGCTAACCAATGTTGAATGAATGATTTTCTCCCCCTTTGACATCAAGGGAAAAGGGCTAACAAATATTGAATGAATTATTTTCTCCCCCTTTGTAAAGAGGAACATTGTAGGTATGATCTACTGAATATGAAAATTGCATTTTGACCACACTCCCCCTGAGCATATGTTGAACCTTCTAAAGATATTCAATAACGTACAAGACTTTATGACTCAACCAAAAATGACATTTCCTATCACCAATGACTCATTATTACATCAAATACCCAACATGTTGGGTTTACATTTTTTACCTAGAGTTTACATCAATCTCCCAAAATGGGATTACTTACATGACATAACTTGATCCTAATAGCCCATACATGACTGAATTTTGCAATGAATACAACATGGGTCTTTTCATGACCTTTACATCAAGAGACATATATGACATTTATAATCAAAATTAGAGACCTCAACAGTGAGGTAGCAAAACCATGATAGTCATCAGCAACCATCATACACCATATAGGAGCCTACAACATGAACATCTAATCGCAACAACATAGACAACATCATGAACATCCTCATCATCAAGAAGTAATATACGCTAAGACAATATAGCATCAATTATCAACATGTGTCCAAATATGTAATTCTTCCAACAATTACAAACCAACTGTAGCAGAAGCGTAAGATTGTTCTGTAGAGATCTATCATAAACTCATCCCCTTGACCTTATACCATCAAGTTTAACATTCTCTTTCTATTTTTAGGAAGAGCCATAATCCTCAAGTACCAAAGACATATCAATATCATGTATCACAACACCATAGGAAACTTAGACATATTCTTTCCATGCACCAACAACATATGTGAAAACCAAGAATACCTTCACATCAGCATCATCAACCAACATCTTCAATGAACATAACATATGTATCTTTCTTATCAAAGTTTGGCAGTAACAACTTTTCAAATGTAGCTTAAGCAACATATAGGCATCATCTGCAAATTCACTATATGCAGCCCATGCATCATTGATGACATAATGACAGCAACATATAAATGTCAACAAACCGTGAGTGAATCATAAACTTAACATCATAGACCATAGCATACACATCCTCTTCATTAAGTGTATCAAGTAGGATTAACAACTTCACTAAGTCCAACTTATGCAATGTAAAGGCATCATCGCTAATGACAAAATGACAACAAAATATGTATCTTCACCAATAACAACAACAACAACTAAACATCAGCAACGATATGTACTCATCATAAACTACATGCAACAAGAAATTCTTAAGAAACCGTAATGCCAACAATGGACCATTTAAAAGCATAACAAACTATCCCCATAAACATGTGCCAACTATTTACTGTCAAATATGATCATATCCACATCATTAATCAGCAAATCCATCAAAGAATATTTTCAACAGTAGCAATATAGGAATGTTCAACTACTCATATGTTGGGTGTGGAGCCTGATTATCTTCTATATTCAAAGGTCTTAGCTGGATGTATACCCCAAGAAGACTGTACACCCCTCCACGTAGGGGTTTGGGGGGGCCGATCCCCCTTGGCTAGGGAGTCTAGGGGCCAGCAGTCCTGCCGGCGGAGGTTCAGGGGCAGCACCCTTGAAGCTAAAAATAGATGTAAAATTGCCTTGTAAAAGTCTAGTAATTCCTAGTCAATCTGGATCATTCATTAGGCGGATGATCTGATGGTAGAATTTATGTTTAACTTAGGAATTTTTTCCCTAGAAGGCAACCCGTCAATATATATGAGGGAATTGTATTGCATCTATGTATATATGTATTCTGAATGAGGAAGAGAGAGGAGATTGAGAGTGAAGAGGGTGTTACACCGGATCTGTTGTAGGTTGTATCTCTTCAGTTTGTTGGATAATATAAAAGGAAGGACTGGTTGTTTCTCCATGGACGTAGCCCAAACTGGGTGAACCACGTATATCTGTGTCTCTCTTATTTTGTGTGTTTTCTGTGTTTATATTTATGCAATATTTTATGTGTTCCATTTCTCTGTAATATATAATTTTCTAACAACTGGTATCAGAGCCGAAGGTCTATTTGGCTGATAAACTCGTAGGAGAAAAAGGATTCCTGGTTCGAGTGGGAGCAATGGTGGAAAACGGTAGGTTTAGGGTCGAAAAATTCAACGGAAAAAACTACCAGTTGTGGAAGATGCAAATGGAAGATTATCTGTATTAGAGAGATATGTACCTTCCATTGAGCGGAAAGACAAAGAAGTTGATGAGTATGACAGACACAGAATGGGATATTCTCAACAGAAAGGCACTTGGAACAATAGGGTTGTGCTTAGCAGTGTCAGTAGCATTTAATATTTCAAAGGAAACGACAACGGAGGGTTTAATGTCAGCATTGGACAAACTACATGAAAAACCCTCAGCCTCAAATAAGATATTTCTTATGAAGCATTTATTTAATATGAAGATGTCAGAAGGTGGATCTATTGCAGACCATTTAAATGATTTTAATATAGTTACAAGTGAGTAAAGTTCTGTAGGGGTAAATTTTGATGATGAAGTCAGGGCTCTGTTATTTCTGTGCTCATTGCCAGAAAGTTGGAATGGTTTAGTTATGGCCATTAGTAACTTTGTTTCTGGATCTAGTACTTTAAAGTTTGATGATGTTGTTGATGCAATCATTAGTGAGGAAATGCAATGGAAAAGCTCCAGTGAGACATCAGGTAATGTTTTGACTGCAGAGACTAGGGGAAGAAAAATAGAAAGAGGAAAGTGTAGGTTTTAATCCCATACAAAAATTACCTGCATACGAATTCTAAAACACAAAAAATAAACAATGTGAGATCATAACACATAAAACACATATACACAGAGGTTTTCCCCTGGATCCCAAAACCGAGACTACCAGCTTGATTTTTCATTATGTTCCTTTCAATATTACAATACATATTTATACATGCCGAAGCATCCAATACCATGGACCGAAAACCATCGCGTCCAAAAAACATGTGCGAAAATCATGCACAAAACCATAGGTGGGTCCGCCCAACCTAACATAGGGTCGAAAACCAAAATTTTCCGAGCACTGCCCCGGACCCCATAAAGTGGGGTTACAGGTGCCCTTCAAACCCCCTGTTAACTATGTGGAAAGAATATAACACAACCCAACATTCTCCCACTTGTTGTTTTCTTTTCATAGGGAGCCACAAGAGAGCTTAGTCATTTTCCCAGCCCCATAATGCCCATTGTCTCTCTACACCAAGAGAACTTCACAGAGCCCACAGATTTTGTCAATGCATCTGTGGTATTCTTCAAAATGTCCACCTTTACCAGCAACACCTTTTTGTCTTCTATCATATCCCTCACAAAGTGATACTGAACATCAATGTGCTTTGTCCTTGAATGATATGCAAGGTTCTTTTCCAAGAAAATTGCACTTTGGTTGTCACAGTCTATCCTTATAACTTCCTGTATTAACCCCATACTTGAACACAATCTCTACAACCAAACTACTTCCTTGCTTGCTTGAGTGGCTGCCATGTATTTTTCCTTTGTAGTTGATAATGCCACTACAGATTGTTTCTTACTCATCCAACTAACTGCACCTCCAAATAGGTTAAACACATACCCACTTGTAGATCTTCTTTTATCCACTCTAGCCTACTCTGCATCAACAAAGCCATGAATATCCAACACTCTGTCCAATCCTGGTCCTCCTTGGTAGCACAGACCATAATCACTAGTGCCACGCAAATACCTGAAAACCCGCTTCACTGTTGTCCAATGCTCCTTTCCTGGTTTTGAC
>APFE030691353.1:242219-253110 GCA_000404065.3 Pinus taeda | reverse complement strand
TGGACAACAGTTCAATAAGTGTTTCTACCCTTTCTCTGAAATTTTATATCAGTCTATAATATCATCATATCCATTTATGAATAATTCGCATAAGAGATTGGAACAGAATTCGCTTAATTGTGCTATATTTTTATACGTTATTATTCTTGATTTTTTCTTCCAAATTAGTTATAAGCATGAATTCTTAAATGCTATTGCTTTACTAATATTAAACACATAATACCATCATATCCATTCCTGAATAATTTGCATAAGAGATTGAAACAGAATTTGCTTAATTGTACTCTGTTTACAAATGTTATTATTCTTGATGTTTTCCTCTAAATTAGTTATAAGCATGAATTCTTAAATGCTCTTGCTTTACTAATTTAAGCACTGTTGGTTACTATAACAAAGGATTCTTCATTGCTCTTTGTTTGTAGTCATTTCATTTCTTTCTTTTGGACATGGTGAAGACTCTTAGTTCCCCTTTCATCCCCAAATTCATCCATCCTTTAAATTTTAAGGATTGTTCTCTTCTACTATCTTGCCCTGTAATACCACTTGTGCTTAGAATAGAAATCCAGTAAAGCCATCCTTTGACTCCATAGCCCAATGGACTGAAAGCTCTCAATCTTGCCCTTAGTTTGTGGATTCCACCATTTTTCCAAAACAAACTCTTGAATCTATAACTAGCCTAAAACCTTCCAAGAACAAAGATAAATCATAAAGAGAGAGCCCTCTCTGGATGCAGATTGGCTAGATTCTGCATCTAAAAGGTTGGTTTGTGGTTACCTCGAGTATACTTTCCTCGTACACAACTTCTAGGAAAACCTGAGTGATAACACAAGTGACGCAAGATCGAAGGTAGGCTCTGAAATTTGTATGCGAGCCAAAATTTTGGACGATGTTTGTAGCCACTACAACAAATACATAAAATGAACTATTGATTTTGGTATTCAATACACTAATCACTTGAATATTGAATTGACAGGTCATTGATTGGGTAGGTGAATCCAAATGATAGAAAACCAACTATTGGATTACATTTAGTATAGGATCCAAAATTGTATCTTGGAGTAGTAAGAAGTAGTCCACTATTTCATTGTTCTATATTGAAATTGAGCATTGTGCAATGTTATTTGTAAAACAATTTGGCTAAGGTGTATTCCTGAAGCTAAAGGAGAAAGGAAAATAGTGCCTGCAACTAGAATGTGTGAAAATCAAAGTTTATGAAATCACAAATAATCCAATTTATCATGCAATATGAATACACATTGAAACTCAACATTATAAGTAAAAATATTCAATAAAAAATATTAATTTAATATTTTGTAAGTCTAATAAGAATGAGTGATATATCCGTTAAGCTTTTAGAAAGGAACAAAAATTTGTAATATATAGAATTTTTTTTAGATAATAATAAATAATTCATTTTCCATTAAAAAAGTTATAAAAATAAATAATAAATATCATTATCCAATATGTTAATAAATTTAAAATTAATTGAATAATTAATAAAACATTTTATAAGTAATAATAGAACATTTAAATAAGTATATGTTCAATTTAAATATTTAAAAAATAAATTATTTAATTTCTTAAAACCATATATAAAAAACAACTTCACTTGTTACGATACAATTTATGGTGTATATATAAATACCTTTTTTTCTTACCATTTCATTAATGGAATGGTGTTTTAATTTATGTTCGATTTGGGAAAAGTTTAAACAAAGTTGTTGGAACTACTACACACCTACATGCAGACTCTTAGTTAGAGCATGGGACTGCATGCAAGATTCTTTTTGCATGATTTACTCCTTGATTTTCCCCTTCTTTCACTCCGCAACTAGCTAGTTATCTTCGGAACTTGTTGTAGATGTTGAGTCTTCTCATTGATCACCACTATGGTGCATTACCTTGGGATCTTCACCCAATAATGCTATATCATGAGCATTGTAACCTATTATCTAATGAATCATTCTTTTCTTCTTTCAATTTTCTTTTAGTGTTTTTGCTCTGCAAAGTTGTGTGTTCAACCTTTACTAGCTAGATTCATCTGTGCAGGTTTTCTAACACATTTACATGGTATCAGAGCCCACAGGTTGCTAGATAAAAGGCGCACCAGTACTTTACTTTGCAGGTATTACAGCTTGGAGATCGAAGATTGACAAAAAAATGGAGTTTCCCAAAGCATCGATCCTAACACCATACAACTATCATGAATGGAAGGACCAAATGGCTCGATACCTTTGTCATAAAGGGTTGTACAGGATTACCATGGCTACAGAAGTGGAACCCACTTCAGCCATAGAGAAATCCAAGAACCTCAACCATATGGATGAGGCCCACGGATCCATATGCATGTGCATCTCTCCAGAGTTGCAGTTTCATCTATCTGCCTGCAATACTCCCAATGAGATTTGGAAAAAGATTGAAGATCTCTATGGGAAACAGGATGAGATGAAAGGACATCTGCTCGAAGTGGAGCTGTTGTCATTGGATCCATGGAACTATGACAGAATTCAAGACTTCTTCACCAAATATAATGATCTATTGCTGCAACTCAAGGGTTGTGGAATTGACAAATCCAAGGAGGAGAGTCGCCAAGTTCTCTCTATTATGTCAAAGCTCAGACCGAAATACTCTGTCTTTGTGTCTACATTTCGTTCAGTAAGGCTCGCAACAAGTAAATCCTACATTATGCCTTCTCTCAGAGAATTTATGGAGTCCCTTATTTTTTAGCAAGATAAACTCATTGGCATGGGGAAAATCAAACCTCCAAAAGCGCATGCACTTATTGTGCATGATAGCAGCCACAATAAACATCATAGATCTGATTCAAGTTAGAAAAATCAGCAGCAAAAAGACAAGGGAAATGCGCATTCCCATCCAAAGAAGGAAGGGTACACCAAGCCCTTCAATGACTCCTCCGGCTCGAGAAATGAGAAAGGGGAAGAAAGGAAACAGATGCACCTACTGTCAAAGAGGATTCCATCCAGAATCCTCTTGCATGAAGAAAAAAATTGACCAAATGGCAGAAATCCTTCATAAGCACAACCTTGGGGACCACATCCCTCAGGGCGCCAAGAAGAAAACTGAGGATCCGCCACACGGGAAAGGTAACGATTTTCATGCTTTAGTTGCAATTAATTCTTCTCCTGATGCATGGATTATAGATTATGTTGCATCACATCATATGGCTGCTGCAAAGGAAGTCTATTCCTCTTTGGATGCATGCAAAGGACCTCCCATCCTCATGGGAAATGACTCACCTATTGAGGTCACCGGAAAAGGTAGAGTGGAACTTTTACATGGAATCTTTGAAGATGTGCTTCATGTTCCAAAACTTTCGATAAACCTGCTTTCAATTTATCAGATCACTCATTACGACACCGGAAAGAGAGTGGAATTCACTCCAGATGCAGTGAACATATATGATTTACATAGCAACTCCAAAATTGCAACTAGTGAGGTAAACAATGGAGCCAGACTGTATACATTTTCTAAATTTATTGAATATGAATCCTCCTTATTGCTTACACATGCTGATGATAGTAGTAGGCTTTGGCATGAGAGGTTTGGTCACTTAAATTACAGGTATATGCAGCAACTAAGCAAGAATGAGATGGTGGAAGGCTTGCCAAATATTATTGTCTCCAAAGGAGTTTGTGAAGGGTGTGTCCTTGGCAAACATCCCAAAGAAAAGTTTGACACCAGCAAGACTCACAGAGCATCCTCTCCTCTAGATCTGATCCATAGTGATCTCATGGGGCCTTTTCCTCATCCTTCCATCAACAAAGCAAGGTATGTGCTTACATTTATTGATGATTTCTCACGGTATACTTGGGTGTATCTTCTTAGGGCCAAATCTGAAGTTTTTACGCACTTTGAAGATTTCAAAGCACTAGTTGAGACACAGTCAGAGCGAAAGATCAAAGCCCTCCGTACAGACAATGGGGGGGAATATGTTAACAAAGCACTTCAGAACCTTTGCCTTAAGTCCGGCATATAGTTGCAGTGCACAGTTCCTTACACTTCGCAGCAGAACGGAGTTGTTGAGAGAAAGAACCGATCTCTCAAAGAGATGCCTTCCTGCATGCTGCATGTTAAGTCACTGCCTCACAAGCTATGGGCCGAAGCACTTAATTGTGCTAACTACATCCAAAACAGATCTCCTCATAGGTCTGTCAAGGATCAGACCCCTTTGAGGCTTGGAGCGACACTAAACCGGAGGTCACCCACTTCCGTGTTTTTGGCTCCAAAGCATGGGCCAATATTCCCTTTGAAAAGAGGAAAGCTCTTGATCCATAGAGCATTGAGTGCATCTTTGTTGGATATCCTAATGGTGTGAAGGGACACCGACTCATGATTCCCTCTACTGATAAGCTCATCATTGAGCGAAGTGTCAAATTTGAGGAAAGTCTCTTGCATGCACCTCAATCACCGCATGCAGACACCTTTTATCTACCTCATGTTCGAGATGATGACCCAGTACACTCATATGCAGATATAGAGCATGCAGATGCAAAGACAAAGTCTTCAGATACAAATCTAGTGCATGCAAATGATGATCCACATCAAAGTCTCGATCGGGCCTCCAGCAATGAATCATATTCCCCTATCATAAATCAGAGAACAAGGAGCTTACGTGAGATATATGCACAATACCACCCAGCTCCTAGAAATGGTCTTGTGGGGGATAATTCTGATCTGCAGAGGACTAGCTCAGAGTTTATTGAGCCTCCTCTTGTCCTCACTGCCACTGAACCATCACCATCCTGGCTGGGCATCCATCTTGGGAGTCTGCCATGGAGGAGTAGTATAACTCCCTCCTCGAGAACCAGACTTCAGGAAGGAAACTTGTCCGATGCAAATGGGTCTACAGGACCAAGAGTGCTGTAGATGGGAAAATCACCAGACGGAAAGTGAGGCTAGTAGCTAAAGGCTTCCAACAAGTGCATGTCATTGATTATGACAAGACCTTTGCTCCAGTAGAAAGGATGCATTCCATACGCCTTACACTTCCATTGCGGCTGCCGAGGGATGGGAAGTACATCAAATGGATGTGAAGAATGCCTTTCTTCACGGAGACCTATCAGAGGAGATTTACATGGAGCAGCCACATGGTTTCATTCACGATTCATCTTTGGTCTGCAGACTCAAGAAATCTCTCTACGGCCTTAATCAGGCCCTGAGAGCTTGGTATGCGAAGATGATTTTTTTCTCTTATCACGAAACTTTGAAAGATGTAAGTCTGATCCGAATGTTTACATGCTCAGGACAAATGATTCTCTTCTTATCTTAGTTATCTATGTGGATGATCTCCTAATCACTGGTAACTCGGCTTCAGCGATTGCTATAGTCAAGAGGGCCTTGCATGATAGGTTCTTGATGACGGACATGGGTCCATTACACTTCTTTCTTGGTCTTGAGATTAGCCAGGATGCCACAGGCATCAAACTCTCTCAGGCTAAGTATGCACGGGATCTCCTCGAGAGATTTCGCATGACTAACTGCAAGCCAACACCGACTCCTTTTCTGTTTGGGGTCTGCCTTGAGGATGGAGGTGACACTCCATTAGTTTACAACACTCTCTACCGACAGCTAGTGGGGAGCTTATTGTACCTCACCGACTCCAGACCAGATCACTCATATGTAGTAGGGGCAGTTTCCAGATACATGCAGGAGCCGCATGAGCTACACTGGAATGCTGCCAAGCGCATCCTCCAATATGTGCAAGGCAGCATCACCTTCAGGATTCACTATGTAGCAGGCACTGCATTGAATCTTCTTGGCTTCACAAATTCTTATTGGGCAGGAGACAGCATTGATCGCAAGTCCACCTCCAGATATTCACTCAGTCTAGGATCTGGCCCTATCTGTTGGTCGAGCAAGAAGCAAGCTACTATTGCTCTCTCTTCAGCTGAGGCCGAGTACATAGGAGTAGTCAACATCACCATTCAGCCTCTGTGGCTACAACACTTCCTCACTGAGTTGGGTGTCCAGTTCCACCAGCCCATTATCATCTGGTGTGATAACTAGAGCACTCTCAAATTTTGCAGGGATCCAGTACAGCGGCAGCGAACGAAGCACATAGAGATCCATATGCACTACATTAGAGACTTAGTACATGATTGGGTCATTGATTTGCAGTTCTGTCCCTTAGTAGAACAGACTACAGACATCTTCACCAAGGCATTCACTGAGCAGAAGTTTCGCTCTTTGCGTGATCGTCTTGGAGTGAAGGACACAATTGCTTAGCAACTGTCTTTTTTTCCTCTTTTCTTTTGATTACATTGTATTTTGAGGGGGGTTTTCACATGAGGTTTTCCCTCTTTCCTCAATATTAGTACAAGTTGCACTATATTTTGGGTGACCTTTGGCCTTAGTTTCCAGGGCCCATTTTCTATTTTTCCCCATAGTGGTGTTCAAGGGTGTTGGAACTACTACACACCTACATGCGGACTCTTAGTTAGAGCATGGGACTGCATGCAAGCTTCCTTTTGCATGATTTACTCCTTGATTTGGTCCTTTCACTCCGTCATTGACTAGTTATCTCCGGAACTTGTTGTAGGTGTTGAGTTTTCTCATTGATCACCACTATGATGCATTACCTTGGGATCTTCACCCAATAATGTTATATTATGAGCATTGTAACCTATTTTCTAATGAATCATTCTTTTCTTCTTTCGATTTTCTTTTAGTGTTTTTGCTCTGCAAAGCTGTGTATTCAACCTTTACTAGCTAGATTCATCTGTGCATATTTTCTAATACCTTTACAAAAATAAATACGAGAAAAAAAAAAAAACTCATCTACCAAAAAATTTCTTGAAAATCCCATCGGACTTTAATCACAATACATAAAACATGCTTGAAATCCCATCCGACTTTAATCACTATAAAACTCCCCTCTGAATTATTCACTATTTACACTCTACAAAGTGTAGAATGCATACAAAATATAATATTATGCGCTACATGAATTATGCGCTAACACAGGAGTTTAGATGTAGAACTCATAATAATAATAATTAAAAAAAAACATTGTTGTAGTTCACATTATATATATACCAAGAGAAAAGTACACTTGAAACTCCATTATGAATTTAATCACTATTTAAAATCTGCAATGTCTACTTCACAGTTGTAGAAATCTACCTAACAACTAACATTGGATAGTTGCAGACCTTATCTCCTGTTTGATGACCCATTAAACATTTTGTCAAGAATATTTTGTTACAGATTTCCATCGTGTTTGACAAAGAACACAAAAACAAAATTATGATAAAAAATTATGTGAAAAAAGGAATCCTGTTGATTGAATTTGAATACAAACTTCAATTAAAACGTTACAAGCAAGCCAGAGCAAATTTCACTTCCCGCAAATTCGAATACTTTCCCACTTTCACGGAATTCGGCTTTTGGATACTTCAACTTGTGAGTTGACATCATAGCAATCCCTGACGAGCGGTCGAAGTGCCCAGCAAATTTTTCCCCTGTTGTGAAATAAGTTACACACAGCAAATACTGATCATACTCATTCAAAAAACATAACAGTCTAATAATGGTTATAGTAGTTCGATGATTCAGAAAATATTAATGCCGAGAATTATTATAAACTCACGACGCTGCCAAAGTAACCAACTTCTGTATTAGATGCCAAGTAATCAGAGAAAAGCATTATCAATGCTCCCAAACGAGCCGTTTAGTGGATATGACATCAGAGCCGTAATTGGACAGTAATGTGATGTATATCATGAAGTGGGTATCAATTCAATATGGCGCCATTTCACCCTCTACAAATGTTCTTTCTCATTATATGACAACCTTTCGAACGCATTCAGGCCGTAGCTTGCACTATAACTTTCACTGTATTTACATGGTCCGCACATAATCGCCTTCTGTCCAATGCTTTCAGATACAGAAGAAGAAAAGTTACGGTTGCAAATCTTATTAAAATACTCCATATGCATCCTCTTCCTTGGCTCTCGACAATCTTTCCACCCAATTCTGTCGAGATCCCTCTCTACAATCCTCTGATCTGCTACTTTGCTTGTAGTTGTCGATTTTAGTGGCCATATCTGCCTGTAAATTTTCGACACATTCTTCAATGTCGACGCCCTCGATTTCCTTCATTTCGTCGATGGGAAGGAGGCACGGAATGAAGGGGGGTCTGGAGACTTTGTGAATGGAATCCCAGTTGACTCCCCTGAAGAATGCATGGCTTTTGATGTGATGAGCTCCGTGGGAGAAGCCCACTCTCTTCTCCGGCTCCTTTTCCAGCAATCTGAGAATGAGATCGCGTAATGGCATCCAGGGTCCAGTGAATTGGGGTTCCTTGATTAGGATATTGTAGAACGTTTCCTTCCGATTGACACCTTTGAAGGGCGTGTAACCGTACAGCATCTCGTAGAGCAGAATCCCCAACGCCCACCAGTCCACCGCAAATCCATGCCCCGTTGCCCGCAGCATCTCCGGAGATACGTATTCCTCTGTGCCAACGAACGAATTCAGCCTCCCGGGGACAGTAGCCGCCGGATCAATCGCAGGCGATACGCAGGCTGGCCTTTTAACTGGAGGCATCCGTATAGTGACCGATCTTGCAAGGGGCGAGGGGCATTTTGTCTTCTTGTTCAAGAAAGACGAGAAGCAATTCAATCGGCCGAGGCCGCGCTTTTGATGGCCACCGAAATTACTTTCCTGCGGAATATCGTTTCCACTGGCGAGCTGTTTCGAGGAGTGATCGACTTCGAGGCTGGCGGAGAGATCGAAATCGGTGAGCATGACATGGCCGCTAGCCTGTATCAGCACGTTCTCGGGTTTCAGATCTCTGTATACGATCCCCAGGCTGTGCAGATGCTCCAATGCCAAAACAATCTCCGCTGCATAGAACCTACAAATGCAAATTCAGAAATATCAAAAACAGAAAAAAAAAAAAAAAAAACATAACTGCAACCCCCAATTATTCAAATTAAAAAACACTGCCCCAGCAATTATTGGGAAACATACCGAATGATGGACTCTGAAAAGGTTTTCTCCGTCTGCCTGTGCCTCAGAGTGTTAAGATCCCCACCAGGGCAATATTCAACGAGCCAGGCCATGATTTTCTCTGTCTCCACATGCCCGAACAAGGTAGGCAGAAAAGGATGGTCTAGGCGGGAAAGAATGTTTTTCTCAATGTGCGCTCTCCTAAGACCATCGCCATCGTTCCTAGCCATGGCGGACTTGCTCATGGCCTTCAAAGCTAACGGTCTATCGCACCCTTCCCTCTGGACCAGGAGCACAGTCCCCATGGCTCCCCTCCCAACAACCTTCACAGCATTGAGCTCTGTCATTGGCGACTTCATCAATACCTCATTCCCCAAACTCATCGCAGCTGCGCGCGTATATGAATCCCCGCCCCAGGGTTTACAAGTATCCTCGCAGATCTTGGATGCTGGCAATTTCTGAACAGAAAGCAGAACAACACTCCAAAATATACGCGCCGGAAACAGCAATAAACCAAACCAAGATATAGGGTAGCAAGCGGCCAATATGGTTATACAGACTTGTCTTGCACTGCAAGTCAAGAAGCAAGAACCCTACGAATGGTCAAAGACGTGGCCCTCCTGTCTCTACATACAGACGAACTCCTTTACGCAAGACTAATGCCCCCGATGATATAGACACGAGCGTAAATACTCCATCTGGAAACTTCTATGCGAAGTAAAACTTGTTCTCCTATTATTCCACAAGAAACACGAGCGCTGTGTGTAGAACTATTTGGGATGACAACGCAGACGTATTTGACGATTTCCATTAGCCGCACTGTTGAAGAAACAAGTCTCCATCCACATGAATCCTGTGTGGACTCGAGGATCGCGATTCCCATCAAAAAATAAAAGTAAATTAAAAAGCTGCAGCCACATTCGACCCACACCCACTGTCCACTTTCCTCCAAACCATTTATGGAATTTTGTTGGAAAGCATAAAACCTAATTTTAGCTTGCACGGCTGGTTGAATTACATAATTTCCATTAATTAATTAATTAACAGTCTCAATTGGCATCCGAGCCACTTTTTACCGCTTTTCTGGGCAATGGGACAATTCGCTATCATTCACCAAATCAAAGCGGTGGATTCGATCCGTCAGGTGCAGGCAGGTTGAGCACCATCCGGCAGTCGGAAATCTTTTTTTTGGACCATGCCAATATTGAACCCATGACTCGCACAACCAAGTTTTTTGAAACTCCATGTCATAAGACACATGGTATTGAAAGCTTGTGCTTGAATATGAGCGTCCATCATTCACTCACTTCCAGTGCTAATTTGAATGTTGACTTCATAAAAAATGCATGGGATTCGCTGCTATAAATTTTCAATGCACTTGAGAGTTATCTCATTCATTTGTAAAAATCTTTATTCGTATACAATTTATCTCTAATACTTTTCATTCATTCCATCCACCCCCTCCCTCAAAAGAGAATTTGAAAATCATTTAACTTCCTCAAAAAACTAAAAAGTCATGCCTTTTTTTGAGTACCATGTCATGGAAATCCATGTATTTTGACTTCCATTAAGTAAAGCATCTAATGTTGTTTAAGGGATTATGGTTTAATTCAATCATTATTATTACCTTTTGCAACTGCACAAAAAGATTTATGGTCACCAAAGTGTACAAATAATACAATTTGATAACCACATCTCATATGTCTTATTTTAGTATGGTTAGAAGTTAAATAATATCTATGTTTATATATATATATATATAATTATTAGTTTATTATTTTTATGGGAATAAATTTAATTATTTGTTTTATTAAGAAATTTGAAAATGATTTGTTTTTTTTGGAAATATAGTGATTTTTTCTTATTTAAAATGTGTTTTTAATATGTTTTTGAATATATAAAAGATTAAATATTTTAA
>APFE030691353.1:149294-239741 GCA_000404065.3 Pinus taeda | reverse complement strand
ATGGTAATATTTTATATTATAGACAAAATAGTGATACAACCATTCATTGATAGGTGGTTACCTCAAGGGAAACCATAAATTTCTTCATATCTTTGAGATGTCTATCACATACTCACCAGATGTTATGCATATACTAGTTTCCTTAGAGTATTTATAATAATATTTAAACAAAAACAAATAAATTGGCAATACACATGCAAAGGGTAGATGCTCCTAAGTTAGCCCATGTTTAGAGCTCCTAGTTGTATTCTCTTGGCTTTGAGTAGAAGTTAAAGGCTATCTCCCCTCCTTAAAAGGAATTGGGTTGGGCTAACTTCCCCTTCCTTCCCTTGATTTTCTACATCTTCAAAGATGTAGATCATTGGGAAGGAAATGCCAAATATGTGCCTGCACATTACTTCAAAGCTTCCCTTAAATATTATGATTTCCCCTTAAATATTATGATTGTATGTAGGTTATCCTCTTGTTCTCTTATTTAATTCTTCACGAATAAGAATATTTACCATCCACTAAATTTCCTCAATTTTAAAAATTTTAATTTCTTTTACATGTGAATGGATCGGGTGCACATTCCATTCTTGGACTTCATTTAGAATTTGGCCTTTTGAGAGACTCTACCTCTTCTTCTACACTTTCTCCTCCATCCTCCCCACTTCTTATTGAGCCTCGCCTGAGCATTTACATTTAAAGAGTTTGTTTGTCTCTCATTCCTCCCCAAAATCTTGTGATGGATGAGTTGTTTGGGTCAAAGAAGAAACTTTGCCAACCCTAGGTCCTTTCTTTCCTCCCCCTTCCATCTCTACCAACCTTATGCACCATAGGATATCAACTTCCAAAAACACTCCCTAAGACAAAATTCAACCCAAAAAATCCTTGATGGAATAGTGTAACATAAAGTGGGTAAGGCAACCCTTGCCACCTTGGTTCCTCCTTCATTATTACACAATATTTTGTATCTCATGTTCACTTCCCGTGACATATCTCGGAGTGCCAAAACATTGAATACTATGCAGCATATCCATCATGATATATAGACAAAAACCTCTATGGAGAATCAAAGGAAAACTTCCTGAAAATCATTCTGGGGAAAGTTGCCTAAAAACCTCATTTTTGGCATCAACACATTTTTATTCACTATCTGCCTGTGCTGATGGAAAGCTGCTCAGTTATAAACTCGCGCTAGTAGCGCAGGTTTGCATAGGAAAACTCGCATTGAACTCCTTCTCGCAGGCCTTCCCAAACTGGAGGAGAAGCTTCGCTTACTAGAACCTTCGGTAACAACAAGAGGGATATTGGTTGTTGTTGATATGGTCGAGATTTCTCATTTGGGCCTCTTGATCTCATCATCATGGGATTTTCCCTTGGTATGTGGACCTTCATCGCTCTTTTGTGGATCCCTAACTCCCTCTCCCTTCCCATAAATTCACCCCCTTCCATTCCCACATGGTCATTGATTGTTGCATCCCTAAGCTGAGATTACATGGTACCCATTTTAGCTTGGAGAAGGAATGCTTGAAGAGTCTTTGCTTGGACTTGGACATCCATCCAAAGGAAGGCTCCAACATCAAGGCATCGGTTGTATGCTTCCCTTTTTTAGTTCTTAATATATACATCTGATGTTCACTTTCCATAATTATGTAAATGTTTGCACTATTAGCTTCTAGTCTATGTTTGATGTATGTTATATATGCCCTCATGTCTTGCATAGTACTTTGATCTTCCTTGCAGGTAGCCTGATGTGAAGAACAACTAAGTAGTGAGGCTTGGATAAAAAGACTCAAAGCCATCTTGAAGGATTGAGTGATTAGCATCAGAATGAGGTAGGTTCCTGCTTCTTCCTACATTTGTTAAGCATAATCTAGGAAAGTGTGTATTAAATTGTTTGGTTTGTTGCTAGACCTACTCGTTGGGCTAGAAGGATCGCCTCTGTCCACATAGGGTATTTTCATTCACAACAAAATGGTTACTCCATTGGGGATAGCTATAGCCTGTTCATCCTCCTTTCTCAACTGATCTCTTGATCAGTTTGATCAACCATCATGTTATGAGTTAGTTTGGATCGATATAGGTCTACACAATCACTAGTTATTTCCTTAGAGTGCTCAATCTGGAAGAGTTTGTGAATTTTTTTTTATTTTTTTCTTTTTTCCTCGACCAACGCATTTTTGGACGTAACAGTTGTTCTTATCCCTTGTTCAGAGCCTGTTTTGCCTTAAAAACTGCGTTGATTCCTGAGATTGGAAAAACTCTAGGGTTTCTCTGTTAAACCCCAGTTTGTCTGAGCCTCTAAGATCCTTTTTGTCTTGTATGACTGGTTTTTGTTGGTGTTTTGATTGATTACCTCGTTTTATTAGCAAATTCCTACTCCTTTGTACTTTCAAGTGTTTGAGTGCAATTGGATTGATTTTAGGGTTTATAGGTCGATTGGTTGTCACTTGCCACTTGTGAGTGTCTTTAGGTATTTGGTTTGCTGAATGATTCAGTTTGTTCATCTCGTAAAATAAATTGAAACATTGGCTTACATTGGTCTCGGTTTGTATTTTGCAAAGTTGTTTTTCATGTGTATTATATCATCTTGCATTTGAAATCCATCTCTGTCATTTACCAAACATAGAATACATTGTTTGATTTGCAAACTAAAATGAGTATATTTTCTTATCTATTTGAAAGATAAAGTGAAAGATATTTTCATTGAGTGCTTTGAATTTGGTGTTACTTTGATTGATGCCTTGTTTGAATTTAGAAGTACTTTGGATTAAAATTTTCGTTTTTTCTTTGGTTGAAGCTTAGTTGCATATAGACATATGAAAATCAAAGAGCATCATATAAGTAAAAGTGCATCCTAGTGAAGTGAAGATTCGTTTTTGCTTTCAATAGATTGCATATTCATTAGTGAAAATGAAGTTTAGTTTTGCTCTTGCATTTTGCATTTGGAAAAAGTTAGTGGAGGCATATTGTTTGATGCATTCTCTTTTTTGATGCATTGATTTCTTGTACTTTGTTCCCTCGTTAGTATAGAATTCACTGAAATGAAATGTTTCCTTTTCCTCATATAGTTGCATGCTAGGATTCCGGTGACATCATTTGAGCCTGAATTGAAACCTAATTCAAGAAAAACTTTAAAATTTTCTGAATTAACCTAAGGAGCATTTGGAACTTAAAGAAAACATTTAGAGATCTAGGCTAGAGACGTGTTCCAGCATATATAAACCTAGCAGCTATCGTTAACTGCGTGCATTGTATCCCGAGGGTATAATACCGTTCCAGTACGGAAGTATATCAGAGGTTCTTCAGTACTCTAGGGTATATCGGAGGCACTCTAGTATGGTAAGTATATCCGAACACTCTCACCAAACATTATGCATTAGATAGCACTAACACAGAGTTGTGCTCCCTATACCGTCAAATATATATTGGGATACCCCACTAGGTTGTTATCGTTTAGTCGCAGGTAACCGAGTCAACCACCTTGTAAAAGTGATACACCGAACACAACATTCAGGGAGATCAGCTGACGTACATTAATTCCTTGGTTTCAGCTAAGGTTTATATAACAGTTCACAGATACTTGGTAAATCCTCTTGCCTAGTACACACTTTTTGATTTATTTCTTATTTTTAAGTTCTTAAATTTAATTTCCCATGATAACATGACATAGCCATGCAGTTATCTTTGGCCTCATATTTCCTAATTTAAAAGTATTTTTTAATTGTAGGCTCAAATCAACCACCCCTTTTATTTTTTTTTTGAGAAAAGGTCATCCTCGTTGAACCACCGGGTTCACCTTACATTTCCCCTTCAGCATCTGACACTGAAGGGTCATCATAAGGAGTTCATCTTGAGTTTTCAAAGTCACTTGAAGCCCAAGGTATTGAACTTGGAACTATCCCAAGTATTCAACCCCTTGCTTCTCTTCCTCCACCTCAAGACTCATTATCATCTTAGGATTTTGATCCAGAAACCCCTCAGAGTCGATAGAGGTTTGTTTTATTCCCTCTAAATCCACTTTTTGATCCATTGATTATGTTATCACTGACAAAATTTCTAAGAAAAAGGGTAAGGGAAGAGTTAATTGATCATGGACATATTCATGTTGATCTTGGTCGTGTTCATGCAATAGACATTTGATACAATTCTTAGTTTGAGCAAACAAGCCCATGGTGAGCAGAGATCAGAAATCTTCATTAAATTCAAGCGAGGGAGTTCCTCAATTAAGCAAGGCAAGATACATCAGATGGATTAATAATAGGCTCAAACCCAACATCATAATTATGAAGAGGAAAATCGAGGATTTGAAGATACAACTAAGCCAGCACAAAGGATTTCCTTAGCTAAGGAAAATCACATAACAAAAAAGGTTAAGTCCTAAATTTTGATGATTTACCTTTTGGAAGTTTTCCTTAAAGAGTGGTTCCTCTGCATTCAGTTTTGAACAGCTTCAGGGCACACAAAAAGGGACATTTCAAGATAAAGAAGCTCAATATGGTCAAATTTTGGCATTAAAACTGTGTTTTTGAAATTACGCAGCAGTTTTGTAGGGCGCTACGAAACTGCTGAAGATGATGCCTAATGCACGGTAGTTTCATAACGCACTACGAAACTACTGTAGTTGCATGTTATAATTCGGTTGATCAATTGTGAGTGACAAAGGGAAAATCATTAAAAAAGTATGAGCATCCAGCAAAGGCAGAACAAGCAGAGGAAGGACATATATGAACTCTAAAACTATGTGTTATAAAATGGTCATTATTCATAGCTAGTTTTGTTCAAGATGCATCAGGCAACATTAAAGGGTTTTGTCTTCACATGTATATATGGAAAAGGTCTGAAGTGTATGTAAAACATGATAATCCAATGAAATTTTATGAAAAACAACAGGGATAATTGATTTCGAAGATCCTTGTGGAGACCAAAAGCAAAAAGGGAGGAACTTTGTCTCCTTGTTTTTACCAGTCAACTTCTAGAAGAGTTTCTGAGTAGTTACAAAGTAATCTCTGAAAAGTGAAAGAGGTTTTCATTCCTACGATACTTAAGTACAAAAACCTCTTCCACTTCCTTCAAATCCATTATTATCTAGGAGATATGAAGGACCAAACTTGCGCTACGAAACTGTTGTAGGTGCAGTTTTTCACAAGCATATTTCTCTGTTTTACACTTGTTTTTCAAAGATACATTCTGGGTGGTAGGAAAGGTGTTTCAAAAAACCAATAGAGGTTTTTGTTCAGCACGCATTGGGTCACAAAAGCCTCCTTCAAGTTTTCCAAATACATTTTTTATGAGAAGCTATGAGCTCTGTCCCAAGACCTGTTTTTCAGCCAAAACAGAGCAAGGAACAGTCTCCTAGTTTCTAGGAGCAGTAAAAGGATGAGTCATCAGGGGCCAACTGGAGGGTTATGAGCACCATCAAATTAGAATTCATGGAGTTATAGGTGTCAAAAGGAGTTTTTAATTCCTAGATAAGGTTGTTTTAATCATAATGAGGAGTTACACTCCTAATTGTTTTAGGTCTCTAGGACTGCTAGTTAGCTGTCATTTGCATTTAATAGTTAGTTTTAAGTGTCAATAGGTGTTAAATCAGGTAGAATTTTATTTTTCCTCATCCTAGAGGAGGAATCTAAGTCATGTAAATGGCTCTATATATAGGAGAATATCTAATGTACAAAGGGTTGGAAAGTTATTAAGAAAATCTCTCATATTGTGGTTTATGTAAAGACTCTGTTTTAGTAAGACAATATTTGCTTTGCTTCTCAGGAATCAGAAGGAATTCGATGTTTTGAATGTCTTGTATTGTCTTCTTCCTATTATCTGCAGTGGTATGAATGTGTGATTACTTAGAAATCACTAACAGTGCTCTAATTTCCTTCATGCATTTGTAAACTGTATTGGTCCTATGTGTATCTGGTGTTTTCTCCATATGTTGAATTCTTATGCCCCGACTTCTATGTAAAGCTAACATTATTGTCAATACTGAAGCATGTTTGACTCCATAAGCCCAATGGATACTTTCTAGTTGTGTTTCAACCTCTTACACTTGTTCATTTGTTTCGTAGAGTTAGCCATCTTATTCATTATCCAAATCTTTAATCTTGTGAGAGAGCCCTCTCAGGTTGGGGAGGCTAAGCCTCAACCTAAAGTAGGTTTGAAATAGTTATTCAAGGTCTACCTGATCAGCAGCCTATCAGGGCTTGATTTTGAGATAACAAATTATATCTCCTCAACAATATTATAATCCATACGATAATCCTGGTATACCTTTAGAGTTATCTCCACGACCATCTCAGATTCCTCCTCGTCAACTATTTCCTCTCATGGCTTCAGAAGGTGAGTTCCCAGCCTCTTCTCAAGGTCCTCCAAAAGTCTCAGCTACACAGACTCCTGGTGTTGATAATGATTATGAATACGAATTTACACCTGGAGGTTATCCATATGTGGGAAGTGTTGCACCTCCACCACCCCCTTAAAACAATGAGCATTTATTTCCAATAGGTTATACATCTTTGCCTCAGTTGGTTTCAGGTACTCTAAGTGCGTCTTCACTTTATCAAAATCCCATTTGGTCATTGGGTGCAATGCCTACTTTTCGTCCATTTATTTCAAGCGCAGCCTCCCAAATTTCTATATCAACTGTAGTTTCGTCAGTTCTTGTACAATCGACAATCACGGTTGGGGTAATTAATGTCCATATAAGTTCCCAAGGTCTCCCATTAAGTGTAAAATATGTGTCACCACCTATCCCACTGCATGGAGGGCAACAACCACCTCTGCTTTATGTACCTCATGTTGCGGGTGGAGCTTATGTGAGTGCACCTTGAACTCATGCTACTAGAGCTAGTCAAAATGTTGGCAGTATACCTTATCCTAGTGGATCATCAATTCCATCTGGATTAGGCCAGATCCCATATCAACAACCTCTTCTAGCTTAGATACCCTACCAACAATTATACCTTATTTATGGCTCTCAAAAGCCTCAAAATCCACCCTTTACTCAACAAGAAAGCCCCCAAATGCAGCCTGGTTCAAATCCCGCATTTGGGGCATCTGGTCAAATTCAAGTTGGAAATTATCATTACCAACCTGGAACTTAGAAAATTCCACAAGGAACTTACCAACAACATCAACCTTATGTACAACAACAACCTTTTATACAACAAGGACCTTATGTGCAACAAGGTTCTTACCAACAATCATTACAACAGTAAAACCAACCTTTATATCAACAACGTCAACCCTTGCAGCCACAAGGTCAACCCCTACAGCAGTAGGGCTAGAAATTTTACCACCAAGGTTAGTAGTTGCAACAACAACCTTATAATCCATATGTCATGCAAACTGTTTTTCCAACTTATGGTTCTCAACGGCCTATGGCATGTCAATATCAACCTTACCCTGGTTAAAACCCACATTTGTGGGGGAAGAATCCACCTTTGTATGGTCAGAATACACCTTAGTGGGGGAAATATCAATCTCCTTATGGTCAAACTCTGCCACTTTGGGTGCAGAACCCATACTAGCAAGGATGGAATCCGCAAGATGAGCCTTATCAAAGGCCTCCCATGCCTTTCAACCCACAATTTCCATTTCGAGTAATGTTGGAACTGTCAGATGTGCCAAGGCTCACTACCGATCCAACAGTTCATTAACCTTATTGGCCTCTAGTTCCCACTATGATTCATGACGATTATTTGAAATTCAAAGGAAAGTTTGGAGAAGACCCCTAGGCCCACGTTATGACTTACCATTGATGGTGTTCATTCCACTCCTCGGTTGAAGACTTTGTTCATCTACTTCTTTTCTAGCAAACCCTGATGGGTGTTGTCGTGAAATGGTACATCGAGTTACCTTGAGGTGCCTTTCAAGACTTCAATTCTTTGGCAATGGCCTTCCTTACTCACTTCCAGCTACCATTTCATTATGAAACTGGTACCCATTTTATTACGTATTTGAAACAAAATATTGCTACCCACCTCTCTGATCATATCCATGAATGGAGACGTCAGTATCACCTTATCAAATTTGATATACCTGATGATTTGTTAACTAAATGGTTTACCAAATCATTTGTCAGCAAAATTTTCAAGGACATAGCGATGGGAGGTTTTGTAACTAAAGATCAAGCCATTGCCTGTGCCCAATATTTAGATTTGGTGTATTCCCAATCTAGCATGTTATATGAGCTCTTGTCTGATGCTTTGAGACCATCTACAGATCCAACATATTATAAACCTCCAGATGTACACCATATGTCGATGGTATTATTGGATCAATGTCTCAAACTTCTAGTAAATCTTCTTCGATGAAAAAGTCTATTTCAAATGCTGCATCCAATCCTCCTTCGAAACCATCTCCAAATCCTAGTAAAAACTTTGAGGTTAATTCAATTCAGTCTACCACGACAGATAAAGCCTCCAAAGGTAAAAAGAAGGGTAAAGAAAAAGAAAAATATGATACCCAAAAATAGGATCCTCCAAAGTAATCCGCTAATGATGCATCGAAACGTAAGCCCAAATATCCTTGCCTCATTTGTGGGAAGATCATTATACCAAGTATTTTCCCCATCGCACAGAAGTTATTCACTTGTTAAAAGGAACTCAAGGGATGCCAGTTGTACTGAAAGAACCTTTCCCATCACAACAAACCAAATTGGTAGAACAACCACAATCATCTACATCTTCAGGTTCTCAAGTTTACATGAGTGGAATAGTGCCTATTTCTGTTGCCACTCAGTCAAAAGACTATCAAACTCCTCAAAAACAGACTGTGGAGAAAGAAGTTATTGATACACCTTCTACTTCCACTACACCCAGTTCCAATCCTCTTTATATTGAGAAACCTATTAATGACTGTTTTATCTGACTACCTCCCAAGTGTTTCCCTCAAGAATCATCTTACAATCTGAATGCGCAAGCTACTTGACATTACAATATTGTAGAAGATTTAGCTCAAGCACATTCAGTGATGTCTGCATTGGATGTTCTCCAAACTTTTCCAATGTAGTGGAAAGCATTAATATCTGCTATAGGAAGAATTGACCCTATGGATTCAAATTTGTTCACTTTTCACCTGGAAAATCATGTTCCTCGGCTTCCCCATCAACTTGTGTTTTTAATCCAAGTCATTATTAAGGGGAAGACAATTCATCAGATTGTGATTGATGAGGGTGCTTCCACTTGCATCATGTTTGTTTCATGCTGGAAATCTATAGGATCTATGCCTCTCAACCAGTGTTTGAACACCTTAGAAGCCTTTGATGGCAGAGGATATCGTCCTGAGAGTATTCTCCCTTATTTTCACATCACATTGGAAGGGAAAATTGTCGAATTAGAAGTAGAAATTGTGGATGAAATTTGAATTATAAGCTTCTACTTGGATGAAGTTGGACTCATGTTATGTTTTATGTGGTTTCTTCTTTGTTCCATGTTGTCATTCACTGCTATTCAGTCACCAGTTGCTTTAGAAAGTCAAATAATAGTGATGTTTGAGGTTGATACTTGAGTCTCATAAGCTCTCAAAGCTTCATCACACTGCTCCCCCCCATGGCCTAGTTCTTGGAAAGAGATTTCCAATAGTATAAAGAAACCCAAAAAGGGATCCTGGATCAAAAGATACAATCAATTGAAGAATCCCTTTGGAAAGCCCTAAAAGCATGAAAATGAGAAATGGCTAAGTATTGGGGAGAGATATTGCAATCAAGACAATGCAAGCATATAGACATATAAGCTATCAGAGAAGTCAAGAGGCATTCACTTAAGACTTATCGATGGAGGTGAAGGTCTATATTGCGATATAGACCAAAATCACTGGGAGGGACGATTTTCAAAATACAAAGGAAAGCATGGAAAACCAAGGCCTCGGCCGGCCTTTTTCTCTCTCCTCCAGGGGCCATGTGGCACCACTCACAGGGTGACACATGGAAATGATGATGTTAGAAATGACATCAGCAGGTATTAGTGAGAGGCGATCAACAGACTTCCATCTCTATTATATCAGTGATTTGTGATGCTATGAGGGAGGCTCCGAACGCGTTATATATTAAACTACAAGATATAAAATTTTCAGGCCTGGGCACCTGTGTTCTCGGCAATCAGTGATCGCAATGTGCTAAAGGTTAAAAAACACAAAACAAGAGAGAAGCGTCAATTGCGATATGTGGGGTTTCTCCCTGATGCGATAAATTAGAAGCTGCAATCTATAAATATTTCGGGTCCAAGAAATCCACCAACAAAGGTTTCATTGTGATATAAGGAAAAAGCCTTCCCTGCATGTTATGGAGATCCTTAAGAGCTTTACAGATGGGCTCTTGGTCTCTACCTGTGGTCATATGCATAAATTCATAAAAGGGGCTATCAAAGGGGGCCTAAGACTTATTTAAAAGAAAAAATCAGCATGCTCACCGATTTTCCTATTCAAAGCTGCCCATCGGCCCGTTTTGAATTAAAAGCCTGCGACTAAGATAAAACACTGCACAGAGATATTTTCACAGATCGACAGGGTGGCCACTAGAAATTAATGAAGTATGGGAATAATCAAGAGAAAGACGGCCTGTCATGCCTTATCACTGGGCGCTAAACGAATTTTCACTACTGAAATGACTCAATGCCCATCAAACCACCTTAAACCGCTGAAGGAAGCTCAGAATAACAAGAACATGGCTTAACAAGCGGCTTCCACTGAAACATCAAAAAGACACTTCCTCCTTCCTTTCTCAATCATGTTCCTCTTTGTATTAATGATTGAATTTTTCAAAAGGGGGATTTAACCCTCTTATAATTACTTTTCAGGGGGCAGAGCTTGACAGAACTGCAACAGCTCGTCTTTTGTGACATTTGAGGGTTCAAACTTAGATTTTTGTAAATATTAATGAAATCCTCCCCTTCTACTCTTATAAGAGGGTTGAAGCGATATGTACACCAAGGGGGATGGTTCAGTGGGTTGGTTTGGGAGTATTGTTACAGAGATTTAGAGACCTGAGAGGGTTGATTTCTAGAATACCACTTGGAATTCTATTTGTTTATATTGGGGGTTTCAATGATTTGAGGACTAAATAAAGGATTGGTTATTGGGATTTGAAGCATATAGATTTTTCCTCTGTTAATTCTAAACTTGTTATGGGCAGTAAGTCTTTCCCCTTTGGTAACTTCATTTCATTATGTTTTTGTTCCTCAAAACAATATCAAGGTTGTTTTCATTGTTCTGGTTGCTAATAGATTTATCTGCGCTAACAGATAGGAGGGTGTACCTATGTGAACCTTTAGATTTACTCCAGTTATTTTATATGCACTTATTACCTGTTCTATTTCAGATTTACTATTGTTTATAAATAGCTTACAGTACCTGTGGTAGCCTAGACTTGCCTCAATTGTTGAACACAGTCTGATACCCATTAATATGCAATCAGAAACCTTTGAATAGCTCCCTTTGTTGTTTTCATCCCACCTTCCTATTCTTCCATCTTTCTATTGGAAATTAGTGGCTAAATATTCTTTTTCTTAGCCTTATGCGGTTGATTTCCTCCTTCTCCTACTCTTCTCCATCATTATTTCAACTTCAATTTACATTTTTCCATTTCCATGTGTAGGCTAGCAGAAGAAGAATCCATCCCTCTTTGAAGTTGTCCCATACATCCTCTGCACTTAAATCTTAAATTAGCCTAACATTCCCTAATTAAAGGCACATAGAACCAGCACTAAACCCTCTAACCACCATCTAAATTTTGTGACAATTGTAGTGTTGCATACCCCTTTGGAAACATCTCACAAGCACTCCTCTACCCAAGCTGTCTTAGGCACTTGTCTACAATCAACCCATAGGCTGTCTCTAGGGAGTTTTCCTTCCCTCCTGCTACACTTGTGTTGTAGGTGTAAGCTTTAGCGTCAACATCTTCTGGCATTGTTTCCAAGGAACGGATTAGAATATTTTTCCCTGGGTACGAAAAAACATTTCATTTCCTCTGATAGGTGAGCATAGGAAGTGTGGGTGAAGAACTCTCACCTTGGCGACTCCACTGTCAAATCTATGGTAAATATCTTGGCGACTCCATTGTCCAGATCTCTGTTATAATCATCCTGAACTTTCAAACATCCTCATATTCACTCATACTACAACATTCAAGATGGCCATTCCTGCATTCTTGGCCAGCCAATTTGCACCACTGTATTTCTTTGCTATTGTTGTTGTTCCTCATCATGCCCCTCCATTTCATGAGTGGAACACCTATTTTCCCAAATTCAATGAAAAATTTGAGAAACAGCCTGATCAGTACCTCAAAGACATTCACAATTGCATGGAAGAACAAGATATATTCCTTGAAGATGTTTAGATGAATCTATTTAAATTGTCTTTAGAGGGAGAGGCTAGGATTTGGTTTAAAACACTACATCATGGAAACATATCTTCCTTGAAATCCTTTCATTCAGCATTCTATAACTACTATAAGAGATTTTACCCACATAATGCATTGTCTAAACATTGTTGCATACTTTGTAATGAAGAAATCAGTTATGAGGTAGATGAATATGCTGAAGATGCTTGTTGAACTTCTCTCCAAGAAAGCATTCTTTCTCATCAGGAAATAGTGCCTTATAAGTAAGAAGAAGAAGAAGGAAGAAACACCTCTGATCTGCAAACCAACTCTCAGAGCACTTATTCTTTTGATTTTAATGTTTTCCCTTCTTATGATCAATATGTTTCTAATGAAGATACGGGTGAGGCAGAGCTTCCATTCTCCCAGTTATGGGAAGCTAAACAAGAAGAAGAGGCCCATCATGAGGTCAGCAAAGGGGCTCTAGTCCATGATGCATATCTTTCACATGAAGAGAAAAATAAAGAATATCCTCCTACATATGACTTATATGATTCAGAGGAGGAGGAAATGGTCATAGAGCTGCAAAAGGAACTAATTACCAGTTAGTGGAAGGAAAGATCCTAATAGCAAGATTTCCATGAAGAGCCCAAAGAATAGTTGTTGCAAAACTGCTCAACATGCCCTCCAATTTATGATTCTTACAATTCTGAAAATGAAGAGCCTGTTGCATAATTTTAGAACAATTGTCCCATTGAAAAAGGGGCAGTAAATGAGAAACAATCAGATAGTGAAGAGTTTGTTGTGGATTTCCAGGACAACTATCCCATTGAAAAAGGGGCAGTAAATGAGTAGCAACGAGTCTTTCCCGGAAACACTAAAGTTGAGGAGCTGGATATTGTTTGTGGCTGCCCCATCCAAAAGGATATTTTTCAACAAAATTCAGGTGAAATCAAAACTGCTACAAACATTCCTAGTCTATTCCATGACCCTCTCGCTAAGTGCATGAACCTATTATTAGGCCAACAACAGAGGTCACTTCACCAGCATGTGACAGGTCCCTTACTTGCTGATTTTTCATGGTGCATACTGATTTTGGTTGTGTTTTGTCAGTAGTATGAAATTTTATAGTCAAGTACTCTAATGATGGCCTGGTTCTACTAGAGAATGGAACATACTTAGCTAAATTTAGCATTCTATAGAAGTAGGATTGTACATAAATAAGGTCACCAACTGAGCATTTACTTTCAATTGCTAGTTTTATTTTTTGCGTGTATATATATAAAGAAAGCTCCTATGGATATCTTCCTAATTTTTGAAGTACATATACTACTAAATCCATGCCCAATGGTGAAGAAGGCTAGTCTCCAGGTTCTCAGCACCTTGCTAGCAAGGCACTGTCCCTAGAAGGAGCCAATGTTATCACTCAATGTTATTCAGTCAGCAGTTGTTTCAGAAAGTCAAATAGTAATGATGTTTGAGGCTGATTCTTGGGTCTCAAAAGTTTTCAAATCTTGATTGGACCCACTGATGGCCTAGTTCTCGGAAATATATTTCCAATGGTATACAGAAGTCCAGAAAAGGGTTCCTGGATCAAAATATACACTCAATTGAAAAACCCATTTGCAAAGCCTTGAAAGCATGAAAATGAGAAATGGCTAAGTGTTGGAGAGAGAGATTTCAATCAAGACAGTAGAGGCATATTGGCATATCAGCTATCGGCGAAGTCAGGGGGCACTCACTTAAGACTTATCAGCGAAAGTGAAGTCCGATATTGAGATATATACCAAAATCGTCGGGAGGGCCGATTTTGAAAACACAAAGGAAAGCATGGAAACATAAGGTCTCAATCAACATTTTTCTCTCTTCTCCAAGGGGCCATGTGGCGGCTTATTATTGGTCTACAGAGCTGATGTGGCGGATGATGTCAGTGATAACGTGGCAAGTACAAATCATTACATGGCAGGGGGACATGTGTCACTCGTTTTTGGCATTATTAGGGGTTCTATGGGCCCATTTCCGTGTGCCAAGTGGCACCACTCACAAGGTGACACGTGGCAGTGATGGTGTCATGATGACATCTGTAGGTATCGCTGATCGGTGATCAACAGACTTCCATCTCTGATATATTAATGATTTGCAATGCTATGAGAGAGGCTCCGGACACGATATTTATTAAACTACAAGCTATAAATTTTTTACGTCTAGGCACCTGTGTTATTGGCAATCGATGATCGCAATATGCTAAAAGCTATAAGAGGTAGAATGACATAGAAGCATTGATTGTGATATGTGGGGTTCTCTCGAATGCAATATATTATAAGCTACAATCTATAAATATTTCGGGTCTAGGAAATCCGCCAATAAGGGTTTCATTGCGATATAAGGAAAAAGCCTTCCCTCCACGTTATGGAGCTCCTTAGGAGCTTTATAGATGGGCTCTTGGTCTCCACCTGTGGTCATATGCATAAATTCATAAAAGGGGTTATCAAAGGGGGAATGAGACTTATTTAAAAGAAAAAACTGGCATGTTCGCCGATTTATCTGTTCGAAGCCGCCCGTCTACTTGTTTTGAATTAAAATCTTGTGACCAAGATAAAACACTACACAGAGAGCTTTTCACAGATTGAGGGGGCGGTCGCTGGAAATTAGTGAAATATGGGAATAATTAAGAGAAAGAAAACCTATCATGCCTTATCAATCGGAACCGAACAAATTTTCAATGCAAAAATGACTCAACGTCCATGAAACCTCCTTAAACTTCCAAAGAAAGCTCAGAAAAGAAAGAACGTGGCTTAACAAGGAGCTTCCACTAAAACATCAAAAAAAAACCTCCTCCTTCCTTTCTCAACCCTATTCCTCTTTGTATTAATGATTGAATTTTTCAAAAGGGGGATTTAATCCTGTTGTAATTACTTTTCGGGGGGCAGAGCTTGACAGAGCTACAACAGTTCGTCCTATGTGACATCTGAGGGCTCAGACTTGGATTTTTGTAAACATTAATGAAAGCCTCCCCTTCGCCTCTTATAAAATGGTCAAAGCGATATGTACATCAGAGGGGGTTGGTTTAATGGGTTGGTTTGGCAGTTTTGTTACAAATATTTAGAGGCCTGAGAGGGCTGATCTCTGTAATATCGGTTTGAATTCTATTTATTTGTAAGGGGGTTTCAATGATTTGAGAACTAAATCAAGGACTGGTTATTGGGCTTTGAATCATATAACTTTTTCCTCTATTGATTCCAAACTTGTTATGGACAGTAAGTCCTTCCCTTTTTGTAACTTCATTTCATTATGTATTTCTTCCTCAAAACAATATCAAGGTGTTGTCGTTGTTCTAGTTGCTAATGGATTTATCTGCACTCATAGATAGGAGAGTGTATCTGTGTGAAGCTCTAGATTTACTTCAGTTATTTTATATGCACTTAGTACCTATTCTATTTCAGATTTACTAGTGTCTATAAATAGCTTAGAGT
Organism: Pinus taeda; assembly: GCA_000404065.3. NCBI lineage: Eukaryota > Viridiplantae > Streptophyta > Pinopsida > Pinales > Pinaceae > Pinus > Pinus taeda. The sequence continues at coordinate 223,970 of APFE030691353.1, read as the reverse complement.
ACCTGTGGTAGCCCAGACTTACCTCAACTGTTGAACAGAGTATGATACCCATTAATATGCAGTCAAAAACCTTCGAACAGATCCCCCTGTTGTTTTGATCCCACCTTCATATTCTTCCAACTTTATATTGAAAATTGTGGCTGAAGATTCTGTTTCTCAACCTTCTGCAGCTAATTTCCTCCTTCTCCTACTCTTCTCCATCATCATTTCAACTTTAGTTTAAACTATTCCATTTCCATGTGTAGGCCAGTAGAAGAAGAAGCCATCCCTTTTTGAAGTTGGTCCCATATAACCCCTGCACTTAAATCCTTAAATTATCTTGAAATTCCCTCATTAAAGGCACATAGAACCAAAACTAAACCCTCTCACCACCATATCAATTTCATGACAATTGGAGTGCTTCACACCCCTTTTGAAACATCTCACAAGCACTCCTCTACCCAAGATGTCCTAGGCACTGGTCTACAATCAGCCCATAAGATGTCTCTAGGGAGATTTCCTTGCCTCCTGCTGCACTTGTGTTGTAGGTGCAATATTTAGCGTCAACATTCCGCATGCTCTATTTTCCTCATGAAGGGAAAATAGTTATCGTTGATCAATTAGCCTTTTTCTCTTCCAGTTATTTGAATGGCAACATGCCGTATGTGGGAAATACCAACATTTCTTATGATAGCATTGGGGTAGGTATTTTTAATGACTCTGCACTTATGGGAATGTTTTCCCTCCCACCTCCTCATGTCGCTTTTGTTAACATGATCTCTACTTCTTATTATCCTTGGATCATTCCTTCTCCCAATCAGGTTGATTCTTTTGGCAATGTTATGCCGCTCAAACCAACAGAACAAGCTTACCAAGCTATTGTTTGGCTTCAGTGGATGCTTCCGAAAGGTAAAATACTCTTAGTATGCATCTAGACATGTATTCATAATCTCCTTGGCTTGGTTCTTGGGATTCTCCAGATCCTTTGAATGAGACATTTCTCACTGACGAGAGTATCGTCGAGGTTATGTATCTTGAGGAAACTCCCTGGAATGATGCTCATCATCATTCCTTGTTTCTTCCAAGTCTTGGTGAGATTTCATCGTGTCTAGATACCTTTGTTCCCATACACTTACCCATCCACTTCAAACACCCATCTTGGTGCATGAAGTTTTGTTTGAGGGAAACGAGGGGAACATCACTACTACCATGCTTATCGACATTTCTGTTAAAATAGGAATTGTCGAGAACATCCATGTTGAGGTTTCTTGTTGTCCAGATGATATCAATATTTACACTACCCTTTTTAAGGAATTCTACGATGTCTTTTCCTGGTCATATGAAGAAATGCCTTGCATTGATCCAAGTATAGTTGTGCATCCTACTTATCTAGATGCAAAGCCTATTTGTCAATGACTTCGTCGACTGCACCCTAAAAAGGAAACTACTATTAAGGGAGAGGTTGAAAAAATCCTAAAGGTTGGTTTCATCTACCCCATTCCATTGACCAATTGGATTTCAAACATTGTCCTTGTGACTAAAAAACAAGGGACTACCCACGTTTCTGTTGATTACCGTGATATCAATCAGACATGTCCCAAAGAAAATTATTCAACTACTTTTATTAATCAAATCATTGATGAATGTTTTGGGAGTCATATCTTTTCTTTTATGGACGTTTTTTCTGGCTACAACTAGATTACCATTCTTCCTGCTAATTAACATAAAATTTCTTTTATCTATCCATGGGGAACCTTTAACTACAAGAAACTCCCTTTTGTCTGAAAACTGTTGGTGCTAGCTTCCAATGAGCGATGTCTTATGATTTTCATGACATCAAACACATCATTCAACCATATCTTGATGACTTTCCAACTCATTCTGCTAAGTGTCATGATTATCTTGACCACTTACAAATGATTTTTTTTCATTGCAAACACTACAATATTCATTTACATCTACATAGGTGTGTCTTCTGCATTGAATCAGGGCGTCTCCTAGGGTTTGTAGTATCAAAGGAAGGCATCCAGATTGATCCCCTCAAAGTTGAGGCCATTGTAAACTTACCCCCTTTGTCATCTTTACATCAGTTGCAAAGCTTGCAAGGGAAATCTAATTTCCTTTGTCATTTTGTACCGAGTTACACTGAACTTGCCAAGGGATTTACTCATTTTTTGAAAAAGGGGATCCCATTTATTTAGGATGAAATCACTCAAATATATTTTGATGCATTAAAGAACACTCTCATTAGTGCTCCTTTGTTTCATCCTCCCGACTATCACCATGATTACTTCTTGTACTTGGCCACTCTGATAGTATTATTTTCATGGTACTGGTTCAAGACAATGATCATGGAAATGAACACGTGGTCTACTACTTAAGCCGGAATCTTATGGATACCGAAACTCGATATGCGCATGTTGAGAAACTTGCTTTAGAAACTGTTTGTGATGTTCAACACTTTCGACACTATATTCTTTTACGAAAAACCACTATGATTTCCGATTGCAACCCCATGACCTACAGTATGACTCGTCAGTTGATAGGGGGAAAATATTATAATTGGATTGTTATCCTTCAAGAATTTAATTCGGATTTTTCTACAGCCAAATAAAAGAAATATTTGGTTTTTGCCGAATTGATTTGTGACCTTCCCTCTGCCACGACATCTACTCCTTTTGATGAGATCATTCCTGACGAGACTCTTTCTCATCAACACTCTTGACCCATGGTATGGGGATATTATTGTTTATATCCAGTGATCCAGGTGGATGTTGGTGGCCACCCACCTATCCCACTTGGACCCTCACAACTATCTCTTTCAGTTTTTCAGTTTCCTTAATTGTAGCACAATTTACTATTTTTAGCAGTTTTTCAGGTCCTGAACTTCCAGAGCCGTTTTGAGGCCCTAAACGACATTTAATGGGAAATATGGGAGCAAGATGCATCCACAGATTGATGTTTCTCTTCCCAAAGTTGTAATGATCGGATAGATCTTTCTAATGAGCTATTGTACGCATCAAACAAAGATCGAGTGCCAAAGTTACAACCTCGGGAAATTGATGTACCAACTTACCCAAAATGGGGCCTACAATTTAGTGTTTCATCTTCTAGGGTTAGGTTTTGGGATGTTAAGGGTTTTCCATTATTCTCAACAATAAATAGGCCTTTGAGCCTCATTGTAACATAGTTCAGAGGCATGTAGCCGACACATCTCTTCTTAGAGATAAGCTACCATCGTCGTAGCTGGTTTATTTCCATTTCTATTTGTAAGCATATTTCAGTATTTTACATTAATGAAATGAAGTATTATTTCCACTTCATCTCTGTGTTTATGGTTATATCTATAGTTTGTTTCGTTCCTGTTTAAATATCGATAAGTGGTATCAGAACGATTTGTTTTTTCTCTGCTTTTCTTTTCATGTCCCCAACGAGGTCGGGATATAAGGAGTTAGGGCTTGAACTAGTTCAACCTTTGCAAGGCCAACCTCACAAATCCCGATGGCCTCCCATGGCAGATGAAAAGAAAGATGAGGGGGCAGGAGATCCTATCAAAATCTTGCTCGAAGAAGCCCTGGAGCAACAAAGGAATGCAATGATGGACAACTTTTCCCAAATCCTTCAGCGGCTACCCAAAGGCGATGCATCGGCTTCCAACGGCTACTATGGAAATGCCACACCCTTTAAGGTACAAGTTAATTTTGAAATCCCCATATTCAAGGGTTAAATAGACACAGATTTCGTAGACAAATGGTTAAATCTGCTAGAAGCATATTTTTCTGTTCATGGCTTTGCTAGTCGAGAAAAGATTATTTTCGCTCTTCTCAAAGCAGTTCCCCGCGTCAAGGACTGGTGGGAAACCTACTGCGAGTAGAAGGATGAAAGTACGGGTTGACTATTTTCAGTGCACCCACTTGGAATTCCTTTCGGGATGTCGTCAAGGAGTAATACTACTTTGTCAAAAGCTATGAGGACAAATACATAATGTGGACCACACTGCAGCAGCGAAGGGATCAAGATGTGCCAAAGTTCACAAACATTTTTCATACCCTTCATACACAGTTGGGTATAAAGGATTCTGAGCTGCATTTGGTACTCAAATACTGTGGCTACCTACATAGATACATCTAGCAAGATATGGAGTTCCTAAACATCTCCTCGCTCGGCACAACGTATCGATACGCTGTCAAGATCGAGCAGAAGTTTAGACAAAGGAAGCAAGACTTTGGATTTGCAAACCTGAAGACCAAAGGATAAAGCCAAGGTGGGGTGACCCAACATAGCCTGTCGAAGCTACAAGAAAAGAACAACACCATGAAGTCGAAGAAGGACATAGGAAAGTGGTGTGAGTTCCATAAGAGTCCCACTCATAGCACAAGTGAGTGTCAGAGCAAGCAGTCGCTGGTGGCCAAGTTGAAGGCTTCAAAATCAGATGTATGTTTTGACCCTGAGTCAAAACTAGACAAGAGCAATGGCAAAGGGAAGCAAATCATTGATGCAAAGCCCAGCGCCATTGTTGCCACCTCCAAGATCCCGAATAATGAGCCCGAAGATCTAGAGGAGGGGGAGCGTCTTTTCCACTCACAGATGTGGGTGAAGGGTTCGCCGCTGCAATTAATTGTTGACAATGGCAGCCAAAAGAACCTCATTTCAGCAGAGGTCATGAAGTGGTTGGAGCTACCAACTACACCATACTCGCAATCGTACAGTATCGGGTGGCTTCACCAAAAAAAAGATCTCCGAGTTTTCCAGCAGTGCTGCCTTCCCTACAACATCAAACCCTTCACAGATGAGGCATCGTGTGATGTTTCACCTTTGGATGTTTGTGATGTACTATTTGGCCAACTAGACTTGTGTAGGCCACATGCTATGTATGATTCAAGTCCTCGCGTTGTTATTATTACTTTGGGTAATTCATTATATAGGATACCAAAGGTAGCCCCACCTACCGCCATCTCTTTCATCTCTACTAAGAAATGTAGCAAGATCATCTCCCAGACTATGAAATTCATTTTCTATCTCGTTCACTACCCAAAGTAAGGGGAAGATCATAGCCACATCCATGACCCCCGTGAAGGGTTCCTCCACACAACAGTAGCAGCAAAGAGATACAGTCATGACAGAACACGGGAACAACTTCTCCTTACCCACAGGGGTATCACACAAGTTTTAGGAATGTTTGGTTACATCTGCAGAAAGAACACCTTACAAGATCCCATCAGAAGCTCAGACCACTCCGACATGGCCCTTACAGCATTACCAAGGCTGTGGGAAACAATGCTTTGGAGCACAACATTCCTCCATTCCTTCTCTTGCACCGAGTGTTCAATGTGGAACACCATGTACCATGCTTCTCACCATTACTGGACACATCAATGATTGGAGAACAACTAGCCAGGACCAAGTTCAATAGATGGAGGAACTCAACGCAATGGAGACCATTACTTCCGAAGGGGGGGAGGAATGATCCAGTTGGATGTTGGTGGCCACCCACCCATCCCACTTGGACCCCCACAATTGTCTCTTTCAATTTTTCATTTTCCTTAATTGTAGCACAATTTACTATTTTTAGCAGTTTTTCATATCGTGAACTTCCGGATCCGTTTTAAGGCCCTAAACGACGTTTTTTGGGAAATCTGGGAGCAATGTTTCTCATCCCAAAGTTACAGTGCTTGGATAGATCTTTGTAACGAGCTATTGTACGCGTGAAACAAAGATCGGGTCCCAAAGTTACGACCCTGGGAAGTTGATGTACCAACTTACCCAAAACAGGGCCCACAATTTGACATTTCATCTTCTAGGGTTAGCTTTTGGGATGTTAAGGGTTTTCCATTGTTTCTCAAAAATAAATAGGCCTTCGATCCTCATTGTAACATAGTTCAAAGGTAGTTAGCCGACACATCTCTTCTCAGAGATAAGCTACCATCGCCCTAGCTGGTTTATTTCCATTTCTGTTTGTAGGCATATTTCAGTATTTTACATTAATGAAATGAAGTATTATTTCTCCTGCATCTATGTGTTTATGGTTATCTCTGTAATTTGTTTCATTCCTTTTAAATCCGGATAAGTGGTATCAGAGCAGTCTGTTTTTTCTCTGTTTTCCTTTGCATGTCCCCAACGAGGTCGGGATATAAGGAATTAGGGCTTGAACTGGTCGAACCTTTGCAAGACCAGCCTCGCAAATCCCGACGGCCTCCCATGGAGGATGAAAATAAAAATGAGGGGGCAGGAGATCCTATCAAAATCTTGCTCGAAGAAGCCCTCGAGCGGCAAAGGAACGCAATGATGGACAACTTTGCCTAGATCCTTCAGTGGCTAGCCAGAGGCGACGCATCGGCTTCCAACATCTACTCTGGAAACGCCACACCCTTTAAGGTACAAGTTAATTTGGAAATCCCCATATTCGAGGGTCAAATAGATGCATATGCCATAGAAAAATGGTTAAATCTACTAGAAGGGTATTTTTTTGTTCATGATTTTTCTAGTCGGGAAAAGATTATTTTCACTCTTCTAAATGCAACCCCCCACGTCAAGGATTGGTGGGAAACCTGCTGCGAGTAGAAGGATGAAAGTATGGGCTCACTATTTTCAGTTGAACCCACTTGGAATTCCTTCTCGGATGCCATCAAGGGGCAGTACTACCCTATCAAAAGCTATGAGGACAAATACATAAAGTGGAGCATGCTACGGCAGGGAAGGGACCAAGATGTGCCAGAGTTCACAAAAATTTTTCATACCCTTCGCACACAATTGGGTATCAAGGATTCTAAGTTGCATTTGGTACTCAAATACTGCAGTTGCCTACACAGATACATCCAGGAAGAGATGGAGTTCTTGAATATCTCCTTGCTCGGCACGGTGTACCAATACGCTATCAAGATCAAGCATAAGTTTAAATAGAAGAAGTGAGACTTTGGATCTGTGAACCCAAAGGCCAAAGGACAAAGCCAAGGCAAGGTGACCCAAGACATCCCGTTGAAGCCACAAGAAAATACCAACACCACCAAGTCGAAGAAGGACACAGGAAAGTGATGTGAGTTCCATAAGAGCCCCACTCATAGCACAAGTGAGTGTCAGACCAAGTAGTCGTTGGTGGCTGAGTTTAAGGCTTTAGAATCATATGCAAGTTCTAACCCCGATTCAGAACCCTGTTGAAAATAACAACAAGAAATACTAAAAATAGAAGTGCTAAAAATAGCACTGCTATAAATAGTAGTTTGGGTAACAGCATTGGACATAGTAACAAGGAATGAAAAATGGAAGTGTTATAAATAGCATTGCTAAAAATAACAGTTTGGGATAGATTCCTATTTTAGTTAGTCCCTGAACTAAAATAGTGAAGTAAAATTCAAATTTGATCTTAGCAACTGTTTGTAAAATAATTAATTAATTCATCTTGAGATAATTAGTTAAGGAAAATCAAACATGAAGTATATGTGGGGACATGCAATAGTTTCTCCATTAATTGAGGATTTTATCCATCAGTTAAATAGATAAGGATGAGTTCTAATATTGACTTGTAATTAGTTAGCTTAGTTAATTGAGTCAAGTCCAGTTAGATTAATACAAACAGTTTGCTCAATTAATTGTGAGTTCAGTTAGTTAATGCTTGCATGCATGTAAATGTTGCACTTCAGATAACTAAATATTCTCTCATAAATAACCCATGCATGTTAGTTCAGATAGAGACCCAGTTGAGATCGCAGGAGGGACAGTGTGTTATTAGTTGGATGAATTTTTCCTATAAAGGAAAATCATCCATACAGAAGGATTTATCTCCTTCAAGTTTGTGCAATTATTTCTGAGCCAAGCGAGCTGTGTGAGGTGGAAATTCACACAAGTGGAAGAACTGGACCCCAGGAAAAACTACGCAAGGAAATATGAGGCTTGGAGGGCCAAGGAGAAGGTTGTGAGAGCCTCTGACTGTCTATGAGAAGTATTCTTTGATTGCAGAGAGAGCAGGATAGCTTGAGAGTTTATTCCTTTTGTAACTTGAACAAGATTTCAACTTGTATGATAATACATATATTGGGGTTTTAGGCTGACGCTTTCCCTGGGTTATTTCCTCTGTGTTATGTGTGATTGATTTCTCATTCTCAGTTATATGTGTTCTCTTAATCTTTCTCAGTTCGATTAAGCTTCCGCAAAGTGCTGTAGAAGTAGATCTTGTATTGTGTTTTAGTATATTGCATAATTTGTTGATCTACAATGGGAATTTCTACATAGTATCGGAGCAAAGGTGATTAAGGCGAAGAATAGTATACAAGAAGAAGAAGTTGAAGTTTGTGGTTCCTGAATATAGAAATCATGTTTTTATCACATCTTAGTTTCACCAATGGCGTTCAACGGTTTAAGACTCGAGTATGCCCTTGGTAGCTCGAATTATATAGCCTGGAAGGATCACATGGAGGCAGTATTAGAGGATAACGGTCTAAAGGAGTTCATTGATCAACCAAGCCGACTAATGCTACTCAACTGGTGGAATGGAAGAAATGTGTGGCTAGAGCAAGGAGAATCCTCCTAGAGGAAGTTTGGGACCACATTGTCTCAAGCCTCCATGGGAAGGAGACACCTTTTTCAATATGGAAAACATTGAAGTATTTATATCAAAACAACGATGATCAAAGGAAGCTGGTGTTGAAAGAAAAGCTTCATAAGATCAAGTGTGGAAAGGGCGACATGATCTCTACATATCTAAACAAGCTCACCACATGCAGGGATGAGCTTGGAAGTGTAAGGATCACGACCGTTGTTGATGACATGGTGAGTCTTGCACTCCTCGATCTTCCTAAGAGCTGGCATAGCTACCAAGGCTCAGTTAATAGAAGAGAAAAACTACCAGATTGGAAATGAATTTGGTCAGATCAGATGTAGGAGGAGATAAGAAGAAGCACCATAGATGGTTCTTCATCCAAGGAGGATGAAGAAAATTGCGCCTTAGCGAGTAAGGCAAACAAGGGGAAGGAAAAGGATTCTCATCCCAAATCGAGTTCTTCCCATGATGGGAAGTAGTTTGACAAATCCAAACATCGATGCTTTCGTTGTCATGAGGTGGGCCATTTTGCTACAAATTGTCCAATGAATAAATCCAAGATGGGATCCAAGGAAGGATCAAAAGGTGAGGCACTGGCCTCATAGTTCGAGTTGGATTTCACACTTTTCTCATGCATGGTTTCATCCATGGTGGGAAATGGTTAGTTTCTTGACAGTGGAGCTTCCTTCCACATGATCGACAATAAGATTTTGTTCAGTACCTTAGAGGAGAAAGATCTCCAAATACTCATAGCGATGGGTAATGATGAAAAGTATAATGTCTCAGGTGTAGGCATGGTTGTTTTTGAGAGGAAGCATGGAGTTCACATTATCTTGACTGATGTCAAGTATGTACCAGGACTAAATAAAAATTTGGTGTCGATCACCATGCTGGAAGACAAGGGCTATGATGAAGTCTTCAATAAGGGAAAGGGTTTCCTTCAACACATCACCACGAGACAGGTGAAGCAATCGGTTCATGAGTCAAGAACCTGTATGCTCTTAGGTTCAAGATGCATGAAAAGCCCTGAGGAGAAAGGCAGCTATTGGAGACTTGGTGATTGAGAGGCAGAGTACGCTACTTCTCAACATGCAGCGCCAGAAGAAGTCTCAGACAATTGTGGAGATGCCACAGTTGGTGAAGCAACTCCAGGAGATTATGGAGTAGCCACAACTAGAGAGGCTGAGAGGAGATCGAGTGGAGCCATCAATTCATCCAGAGACCTCCAGTAGGGGGAAATTTCGATCCAGGTGGGTAGAGGGATCACATGCATCCATACCTCTAGGTCGGAGGTGGGGTGATGTGGAGCGATAGTCCCAAGAAGGCTGGAATGGGGGCAGGATCATTGAGGTACCCAACCTCTTTGATTATACCTTGCTATAGGAGCCTCGATGAGCAACATGATCTCTACATATCTAAACAAGCTCACCACATGCAGGGATGAGCTTGGAAGTGTAAGGATCACGACCGTTGTTGATGACATGGTGAGTCTTGCACTCCTCGATCTTCCTAAGAGCTGGCATAGCTACCAAGGCTCAGTTAATAGAAGAGAAAAACTACCAGATTGGAAATGAATTTGGTCAGATCAGATGTAGGAGGAGATAAGAAGAAGCACCAGAGATGGTTCTTCATCCAAGGAGGATGAAGAAAATTGCGCCTTAGCGAGTAAGGCAAACAAGGGGAAGGAAAAGGATTCTCATCCCAAATCGAGTTCTTCCCATGATGGGAAGTAGTTTGACAAATCCAAACAGCGATGCTTTCGTTGTCATGAGGTGGGCCATTTTGCTACAAATTGTCCAATGAAGAAATCCAAGATGGGATCCAAGGAAGGATCAAAAGGTGAGGCACTGGCCTCATAGTTCGAGTTGGATTTCACACTTTTCTCATGCATGGTTTCATCCATGGTGGGAAATGGTTAGTTTCTTGACAGTGGAGCTTCCTTCCACATGATCGACAATAAGATTTTGTTCAGTACCTTAGAGGAGAAAGATCTCCAAATACTCATAGCGATGGGTAATGACGAAAAGTATAATGTCTCAGGTGTAGGCATGGTTGTTTTTGAGAGGAAGCATGGAGTTCACATTATCTTGACTGATGTCAAGTATGTACCAGGACTAAATAAAAATTTGGTGTCGATCACCATGCTGGAAGACAAGGGCTATGATGAAGTCTTCAGTAAGGGAAAGGGTTTCCTTCAACACATCACCACGAGACAGGTGAAGCAATCGGTTCATGAGTCAAGAACCTGTATGCTCTTAGGTTCAAGATGCATGCAAAGCCCTGAGGAGAAAGGCAGCTATTGGAGACTTGGTGATTGAGAGGCAGAGTACGCTACTTCTCAACATGCAGCGCCAGAAGAAGTCTCAGACAATTGTGGAGATGCCACAGTTGGTGAAGCAACTTCAGGAGATTGTGGAGTAGCCACAACTAGAGAGGCTGAGAGGAGATCGAGTGGAGCCATCAATTCATCCAGAGACCTCCAGTAGGGGGAAATTTCGATCCAGGTGGGCAGAGGGATCACATGCATCCATACCTCTAGGTCGGAGGTGGGGTGATGTGGAGCGATAGTCCCAAGAAGGCTGGAATGGGGGCAGGATCATTGAGGTACCCAACCTCTTTGATTATACCTTGCTATAGGAGCCTCGATGAGGAGTAGCAGGACTAGCTGAGTGGGTAGAGGTAGATGTGGATGGAGTGGAAGAGAGAGCTACAGTGTAGGAATCCCAAGACAGTGCAGAGCTAGCAGGCTGCAACAATGCGAGAGGCACAGGAGTGTTGCATCAGTGTAGGATGGCACAGAGAGGTGTGTAACGGTGCGAGATGCATGGAGTGTTGCAGCAGCTCAGAGGTCAGAGAGGGAGCATTTGTTAGCAGCAGAGGGAGCTTTACCATCAAAGTATGTTTCTATCCCAACAAAGAGGCCAGTTGGGAGTTTTTTGTTTCTAGAGTTGCTGGAGCAACCACACCTGGGAGAAGTGTTGCATGCAGAATATTCCAAAGGTTTAGGATCGGGTTTGAGTTGAATGCCTTTCTTGTTAAGAGGGAGTGTTGAAAATAGCAACAAGAAATGCTAACAATAGAAGTGCCAAAAATAGCACTACTATAAATAGTAGTTCAGGTACCAGTGTTGGACATAGCAGCAAGGAATGAAAAATGGAAATGCTATAAATAGCATTGCTAAAAATAATAGTTCGGGATAGATTCCTATTTTAGTTAGTCCCTGAACTAAAATAGTGAAGTAAAATTCAAATTTGATCTTAGCAGTTGTTTGTATAATAATTAATTAATTCATCTTGAGTTAATTAGTTAAGGAAAATCAAACATGAAGTCTATGTGGCGACATGCAACATGTTTTCCCTTAATTGAGGAATTTATCCATCAGTTAAAGAGATAAGGGTGAGTTGTAATATTGACTTGTAATTAGTTGGCTCAGTTAACTGAGTCAAGTCTAGTTAGATTAATTCAAACAGTTTGTTGAATTAATTGTGAGTTCAATTAGTTAATGCTTGCATGCATGTAACTGCTTCACTTCAGATAACTGAATATTATCTCATAAATAACTCATGCATGTCAATTCAGACGAAGACCGAGTTGAGATAAGAGGAGGGACAGTGTACTATTAGTTGGATGAATTTTTCCTATAAAGGAAACTCATCCATGCAAAAGGATTTATCTCCTTCAGGTTTGTGCAGTTATTTCTGAGCCAAGTGAGCTGTGTGAGGTGGGAATTCACACAAGTTGAAGCACTAGACCCCAGGAAAAACTGTGCGAGGAAATAGGAGGCTTGGAGGGTAGAGGAGAAGGTTGTGAGAGCCTTTGACTGTCTATGACCAATATTTTTTGATTGCAAAGAGAGCAGGATAGCTTGAGAGCCGATTCTTTTTGTAACTTGAACAAGATTTCCACTTGTATGATAATGCAGAGATTGGGGTTTTAGGCGGAGGCTTTCCCCAGGTTATTTCTTCTATGTTATGCATGATTGATTTCTCATTCTTAGTTATATATGTTCTCTTGATCTTGCTCAATTCGGTTAAGCTTCCGCAAAGTGTCGTAGAAGTAGATCTTGTATTGTGTTTTAGTATATTTCATAATCTGTTGAGCTACAGCAGGAATTTCTACAAACTTGATAAGGGGAACGGAAAAGCGAAGAAGATCATTGATGTGGAGCCCAACACCATTGTTTCTACTGCCATGTTTTGGGAAGTTTAAGTGTCTACGGATAAACTCTTAAACCCCTAGACCAATAGCTAAGTCTAGAACAACAGTGCAAAGCATTCTCTACATTTTCTATAATCAATAGATTAAATAAGACAGTAAAGAAGCCTACCTGTAGCTTTCGCTTACTCCTTATTTCCCTTGACCAATTTTGTAACTCCATTCCGTACTTAATCCACTTGAAAAGTACCTACACATAGACAGAAGACAAAAACCGACCAAAGCATATGATAATGATCTATTCATTAAACATAGAATGGAATCAAGTTCATAATACACATATGAAAGCATCAATGGACAATACAAACATATGGAAAAAGATTTTAACACTTTATTAGTAAAAGGAAGAGTTACAACCCAATTTTCCTGATTCAGTATCACTCCTCCAGTTCAATCCCATCCTCCCCTCATAACAAGCAAGACATTTTGACATCATTACAATAGTTGATAGCAACTCGAGTCTCATACTAATAGCATCTCCCTATAATTCAATGATTTGTAGCCCCTAATCACATAGATGAGTGGTCTTTTTATAGGTGAATGAAGGAACTTATGCCATAAATGGTGATAATGAATGCCCTCCCAAACTTAGAATTTAATTCCATGGAGGAAGGGATAAATGGATTGATGTTCCTTAACTCCCTAACTCATCCAAATTCGAGCTCAAAGGAGTAGATAAACTTGGGAAGATTCTAGATGCACCCAATGGATAAGAATATTCCCAAACCCCAATTAAATTTTGTTCAAATTCGCCCGACGCAGGCTAAAGAGGGCTCAAGTGCACTGCATAACACCTAGACAGTGTACTGGACTGCACTGCAATGTACCCTAATGAGGGCCTACCTATGTTGATCTTCTAAGAGGTAGTTTTTGGATTATTTCGGTCATGGAATCTCTTGGGAAGGAGGCAGTCTAATGGTTGACTTCATTTAGGGCATGTAACAACTGAATTAGGGTTTTGAATGGCCCTAATATTACTGATCTGTAAGTTGGGGTTGATGTGCCCAAATGGATCTGTAATAGTTGCCCCCTAAAGCATGAAGTTGTAAATATGTATGTCGAGTGAAATGCTTTATCATGTGGAGAGAAGGTTTCGAAGCGAAAGGTGACCTGCATCAATTACAATACATATATCATGATAATTTTATTTTTTCTCATGAACTTGCTGAGGGAAGGCATACCCATTATCATCTTATAAACTTTAATTACATGTACAAATATAGTTGTCTACAGATATAGACCCATGAATGGATGACCATGAAGGTAAGTCCATTGTATATTTGATTTAGTACTCCTGAAAATATCGCAGCTCGGATGGATGAAACTAGATCGGGGTCTTTAATCTCATTCAATATTTTGCTCAAGTACAAGTCTAACCATGTGAATAGATTATCTGAAGTTGAACATGGGAATACATCGTCTGATTACCAGCCAATGATGTAAGACGTTAACATACGCGAGAGGAATCAACAATAATGATAATGACCCTCAAGGTACTACAATACATTTCGCATGGTGTGAATAAATGATTTGATGTCGAACACCATACAAAAGTCTTTCGGTCAAAGGAGAGTGATGTCAACTTATTGTCAGAAGCGAGAAACTTACCATTGATGTATGCAAGCCTCAAGTTACTGAAGGGGTGTTTCCAAGTCAACTTCTTGGACGATGTGTTGATATCGATAAGAAGCGACTCATCACAGGAGGGCCTTGATGCATCCCACATCAACGACACGAAACGAGGTAAATGATTTTGGATATGAAAATTCGACTGACGACAAAAGGTTCAGGAATGGCGGTCATGAAAATGAAGGTTTATGGTATTGTATAGGATGAAGTTTGAACTGAATGACTTCTCTTGAACATGTCGGTGACACTAAGATGAATTGGTAGCGTTCACCCAAAACAAAGTAATGGATGGTATGATAGACCAAAGGTGTGATAACCATCAAGCTGAATGGCCCAACCCACATAGTCACGGTGATGAGGTAAAAGTGTCATGTTCAAGAGTGACTTACTACCATATTTTTCCACTTTTTCCAATTTTCCCCAGTCATTTCTGACCAGTACCTCTTTATTTTTATCAATATTTAGGAGGATAACATATGCTTGTTGTATAATTTCACCCTTCGGGTGAATCCATCGCTATTTGATGCTTTAATGAGTCTAGCGAAGGTGAAACTCGGTCTTGTCTAGATTGACAAGTTTGTTGCTATTTGATGTTTTTAACAAGTTAAAGACAAAGATAACTTAGTCCTTTTCATGTTTAGAGAGTTTGAAAAGGAACAAAAAGGAAACTCCAAAATTTCTTCTTCGTAGATTAATCTCTCAAGTCCAAAAAAGCGTAAAATAATACAAGAGAGATATCGTTTCCAATCCTTTAACGAACTGGAAAGGACATGCGCTTGGAAATCTTTTCATGTTTAGAGAGTCTGAAAGAGCTTAAAGAGGACTCCAAGGGGGTTCCGTTTTCGTTTTCAATAATGCTCGAAAAAGAGATAAAAGTTTGCTTTGTGGTCAAAGATGTTCAATTTACATTTGAGCACGTCAAATTCTAGACACCAGTTGTCAATTCTGCTCAAAACACCATCAAAATAGATTAAAATTCCATGTTTCATGGATAAAATGAATAAAAACTAATGTTCACTTGATTTAATGTGCAAGAAATAAACATAAAAACAAGTTTTACCATTCATTTTTACCATTTCACATTTACCCTTTGATTTTGGTGCTTTGGAGCAGTTTTTACCTCGAAGTTCACTAGTTGACTGCAGAGGATTCAGTGGATCATTCCTCGTGTTGTCTGGACCAGGTAGGAGCTATCTCTATTCTCTTTCATTTCATATCATTCATTTTCAGTTCAAGAAAAAAATTTGGGTTTTTGGGGCCCCTAGTGTTTCAATTTTCCAATCTGGGAGCGGTGCACCCTTTCATCATCAAAAGGTGCACTGCAATGCACTGCCCCTAAGGCTGGTTGTGCTGAGTGCAAAACCCAATTTCATTTAGGTGCTTTTACCCAAAAATTCCTCTGTTTTTTGCAAGAAATGGATCCTAATTTGTCTTATGGTTTTGTTTTCAGGTATTCATCATATCAGAATGAAAATTACATGGAGAGAACGAGAGCATGAAGAACGGGATATGATTTCCCTAAATAACCAGGGCACGGTTGAGGCCCTAAGGAATTGTGGGTTACTCAAGTATTTCCGATTACCTGGTATGAGGCAACAAATGGGGCTTTTGCAATTCCTTGTTCATTCATGGGATCCTACTAATCAGTCATTTCACACTAGAGACAAAGTGGTCTCAATTACCATCGATGACATATACTTTCTTACAGGACTGTCAATGCGAGGTGCCCCCATATCACTTTGTAGATTTAACAAAGGTGGTGAATCAGTGAGAGATTACATACGACAGTTTTGTCAGCCAGGTGCATAGCCTAATAGGGACGGAAAGATTAACATCAAGGATGTTAGTGATTTACCAGTGAGGACGATCCTCTTTACCATTGCCAAATTGGTTGCCAGTGCGACACTACATTTGGCAAACAGATCATACATGTAGTATGCATTAGAGTGTTTAGAGCCAAAAGTGTTTAAGTGGTGCAAGGCAGTAATTTCATCCTTGAAAGAACAACTGACCAAGGTAAAAATCAGAAGGACAAAGACATTTGGCTATGGGTCAATCCTAATTTCTTTCTCCTTGGAGAGAATTCCATTTATGCAGCCACAACATGTTTCACTAGGTGTATCTATACCTAAGGATCCACAGATGTAGAGATGGGTAGATCTTATGGCTAGGCATGCTAGTCAGTCATTGATCTCATTTACCCCTGCATTCTTTGAGTGGCTTGATTGACAGGATATGGCCATTGCAGATTATCCATATTCAGGGATGGATTTTCATGGAGATCCAAACATGATGCAACTAGTTGGAGCACAATGGGGTGCTATAGGTAAATTGTTTGACCAAAGTGTTTTTTTTATTTTAAAGTTTCTACATTTTTTGTGTTTCTTTTATTAACTCCAAGACAAAACAAAATCATTTTTTATGTATGCAGATGTTGGACCTGTTCGACCTGTGGGGCACCAACAAATGGCAGGTGGCCTAGCATAGAGACCTATTGGGAGAGCAGTTCCCCAAGACTTAATTTAGCTGAGATATTAGCTGAGCTATAGGACCACATATAGGGTTTGACCCTAGGCATTCTGGATGTCCAGATTGAGGAGTTGCCTATGCGACTACAACGCCACACCATTGGTGTGCTGATTCATTGGATGAGACTTTTACGCATGATAGCACAGACTTTGACATGTTATCATGAGCACCACTAGTTTAATTAGATGTTTCCTGCATACATTTTCAGCTTTTGGTTCAGATGACCAATTTTTGTCTTGGACACAAACTGTTTGTAAAATTTTTTAAAACAACTATCTATTTTACTTCCAGAGTTTTATTATGGTTATGTGATGAAATCCTATTCAACTGATGATGTGAATTGAAAATATTTACTTTACATATGTCGCAAATTTCTAATTAACACATAATTCGCTAGAGAATCAGTTAATGTGTTTAGATTTCTGGAAATATGTTGATATTGAATAAACTCAAAATACCTCTCCAAAATACAAACTCTAAGGAACATGTGATGAATTGTTGGGTTTTAGATGGTATAAATGCCAATAAGTTGTAGCACAATGAGTTGTGAGTCCAACCTAATGATGATTCAGTGTATGCCAAGTGAAATGGCATCAGAGAGAAGTTCAATCAACGCATTATACTCAGAAATATTGTTCATCAATCGACCAATACAAATCCCTCTAAAACTCACTAACTCGCTACTCGAAGCGAAAATGGCTCGTGTTGCAGAGGATAGATTCTGCGTACTACGACTAGCCCCATCTTCATAACCAACAAATGGTTTCGAAAAGTTTGACATCTATAAAAAACGCAAAGTGGATTACTTAACCAAATAAGAACTCTAAAAGAAGCACACACACACACATCCAATCAAAGAATATATGCAGTGAGTTTTACTACACTTAACTAAGCATAGTAACGTTTAAGGTACAATCCGTTCCGGGGCTACAACAATGGAATCCCATCATAGTCCACTAACTCGTAGGCACCTTTCGTCAAAATACACTTAGCAATATAAGGGTCCATCCAAAGTGGTTCAAATTTTCTTGCTCCAAGTTTATCAGACTATTGATCGTAAAGCAAGACTAGGTCACCTTCTGAGAAGACACAAGGCTTGACATTTTTATCATATTGCGCCTTAATACATTTCTTATGCGTTTCGTTAGCCAATGTGGCATCACGTTGGGTTTCATCCATATGGATTAACTCCAAGAAACATCCTTCTTCTTCAGAAGTGTAAGGTAGCAGGTCAATTGTGAGTTTGAGAGACGAGATTTCACATTGAATTGGTAGGACTGCTTCCAAACCATACACCAACTAAAAGGGTGTGAATCCAGTCGCATTTCTCACCGAGGTTCAATATTCCCACAGAACCAAGTACATGATTAAATTCCAATTTCTTTTATGAACTCCAATCATTCTTTGCAACATGCGCTTAAGGACTTTGTTGATGGCCTAAACTTGTCCATTAGCTTGCGGGTAGTATGGAGTAGAACTATCATGTGACAGTCCTCGCTTGGTGGTCAACTCAACCATCATGTGATTGCAAAAATGTGATCCATGATCTGTAACTATGGCTTGTGGTACACCAAACCTGGCAACCAAATGGTTGAAGAAAAATAAAGCAATCGTTTCGCCACTGTTGTTCAATGTTGGCATCACCTTGGCCCATTTGGTAAAATAATCAACGACGACTATAATATACCCATGCCCCCTGGCTTAGGTGGGGTTACATGTCATAAATTCAATGCCTCATTTGGCGAATGGGCCAACAAAAATGACTGGATGCAATGCTGCAGGTGGTAATATGGTTTTTCGGTCATATACTTGGCATGCATGATAGGTTCTAACATCAGTAATGCAATCTTTGAATATGGTTGGCCAAAAGTAACCACCACAGAGTATTCTCTGCATGGTATCATATCCAGATAAGTGTCCACCACAAGCACGTTAATGACATTCATTCGAAGCTTTCTCGACTTTCTCATGAGCGAGGCACCTACATAAAATCGTATCGACACGACGACGATAAAGTGTATCGCCAATGATCAGATAACCTTTGGCTTGGTATCAAGTATGTCGTTTTTCAGAGAAAGAGGTATTAGGCCGGAAAGCTTGGGTCTGGAGATAAACCAATATATCTCCATGCCATGGATCACTTGACAAAATAAGAAACAAAGACTCATCCAAGATTGATGCTTTTGATGTTAAATCATTGGAGGATGAGGGAAGGTCACAAAGTAAATTGGAGAAAACAAGAGATTTCTTTGATTTAGATTTGATTAATTCCAAATCAAACTCCTGCAAAATAACTATCCATTTTGAATATTTTCTCCCCAACAATTAACGTGACAAAATGTATGTCATAGGGTTGAAATCTGATATAATAGTAGTTTTTCAGAGGAGGATGTAATGACGAAATCTCTGCACAGCTTGAACTGTTGCCAAAGCTAACTTTTCGACATAATAATACTTAATTTTGTATCATTGAGATTACAACTCAAGTAATAAATAGGATGTTTAATTCCACTTTCTTCTTGGACTAAAACGATGCCAATGGTTGTGTCTGCAGCATCGAGATATAGGTAATAGTCTTTTTGATAGTTTGGGGCATACATTAATGATTCTCTAATCAGGGAATCTTTAAAAGCATCAAAGGAAGCTTGCGCAACCTGATCCCAATGGAAGGGTACCCCTTTCTTCAATAGACAAGTGAAACCTTTAGCCAACTCAGCATAGTTTGGAATGAACCTCCTTAGAAAGTTTGCCTTCCCTTGAAGTCTCTGTAACTGTAACAAGTTTAAAGGTGGAGGCAAGTCAAGGATTGCCTGAACCTTAATTGGATCAAGTCAAATTCCATATTTTGAGACTACGAATCCAAGCAATCGACCAGAGTCGCCACAAAACACACACTTGAATGGATTGAGTCGTATCTTGTAGTGTAGGCACCGTAAAAATATTGCTCTCAAATGTTGCGGGTGATCAATCCACTTTTGTGAATGAGCAGGAAAATCATCAAGATAATGTTGAGCAATGTGCTTGATGTCATGGAAGGCATAATTGATTGCCCTCTGAAATGTATCCCCTGCATTCTTGAAACCAAAAGGTGACTTTTGATAGGCGAATGTGCCCCACGAACAAATAAAAGTTGTTTTAGATTGGTCCTATGGGCATATATTTATTTGATTGTAGCCATAAAATCCATCCATGAATGAAAAGATTTCACATCCGGCACATTCATCAATGATCTAGTCGATAAAGGGTGTAGGATAATTGTCTTTTGGACATGCTTGATTTACATCTCTATAATCGACACACACTCGAATTATCCCTTGTTTTTTCGTAACTAGAACAATGTTAGATACCCAATCGGTAAGAGGTATAGGGAAAATGAAGCCAACACACAAAAGTTTTTCAACCTCTACTTTAATGGAAACGACTTTGTTAGGATGAACAGGTAGAAGTTGTTGTCATACTAGTTTGACACCAGGTTACATTTTAATCTCATGTTCAACAATGCTTGAGTCAATTCTTGGCATATCCTCGTACGACCATGCAAAAATATCTCTAAATTCATGAAACAGAGCATAGTAATTATCAAGTTCCAATGGAGAACAAAATTTGCCAACATTAATGTTTTCTACAATGTTAGGCTTGGCCGAAATGTTATAGAAATCATTTCTTCTATGTTTAACAAATTACGCTCAGAATCTACAATATCTACTCTAACGAAATTCGGCAGGAAATCAACGATTGATGGGTGTTTTAGTTCATTTGAATAACCTTCGATGTCATTTGGAAGATGGGAATGATGATGATAATCTTCCCATGGTTCCTCTCCTATCATCATTGATTGGATGATTCCTTCATCCATAGAGTGTATACGTGAAAAAGGATCCAAAGAGGTACCGTGTTCTAATGACCTATCTACCCATACAAATGTTGAGTGCGGATTTGGGTTTGCCACACAAGCCCAAAAGATTGATTGCTATGATGATTCAATGGGGCTTAACGACAACACCTCTATATTACTATCATCTTCAACTTGGTTGGAAATCCTCCTTAAATCAAATGAGGTGGAGGAAATCATGTTGCAAGTCTCTACTCTTGCCACTTCCGCTAAATCAGATGGTGACGGGAGGGTAAAAGTGCCCATTAGTGAAGGATCTTTAAAGAGACCTACTCCAACACTTTGAAGTGACAACGGGGGTCTGTGTACTAATGGAATGCTTCCCATAGCCTGTGAACTATTGCTGAATAAGGCTAGCTAATCAATGACTGTGATTCCACCCTTAAAAGGGAATGCAATAGTACGAAAGTACGTGGAAACCACAGTAGCCATAGCATATACCCAAGGCATTCCCAGTAAAATGTTCTAATCGAGGGGTCCGTCGACTACCTCAACTTCAAAAATAACCGTTTTTCCCCCAAGTTCGATTTGAAGGTTACTCAAAATCCCAAATGGAGTATATGTTCTTCCATCAAAAGCTTTCAACGTGGTTGGTGACCGTGACGATGATGATGAACCAAGTGTTTCCTAGTAGCTCATGGACATAATGCAAGTAGATGCCCCCTCATCAAAAATAGTTCGGTGAACATTCTTATTGAGAGCTTTTACTTAGATTAGGAAAGCTAATTGCACTGGTAACTATGGCAAATATCCCACGTGGTTAAAAACCACAAGATTTGAATCTGTAGGATCTATTCTATCTATTGCTAACAGTAAAGCCTATTTTTGGGAGGGACAATTTTGAAACACCTCAAGTGTCGAGACAGCAGAAGGAGATTGAGAAAGATCCTCCACTATGTTATAATTTTGAGCTGCTCGAGCCCGAGGGTTGAATGCCAATTTGTGCACAGCTCCCTTTGGTGCTTTTATTTTCAATTCAAGTAAAATGGTTGGAACAACTTCAAATGAAGTCGAAGTCAAAGGATTAGGTTGATCAGTGGCATGATTATTCGACGACGACGAATTTCCATAATCTTTATTTCTTGTTGACACCAAAACTTTATTTTGTGGCTTTGTGAAGGATAACATGAGTACTTGGGATGTGGAAGCATGGTCTGTTGCAACCAAATGTGTCTCTGGGGTTCGAAACAAATCTATCAACACTGCCAATGTGTTTGAAGTCTTTAAAAGTTTAGAGACCTTAGAGCGATGTGGACAATCTCTTGTAAAATGCTCATCATTAGATATCAGACATGGATAATGAGGTTTCCTTTCCGAAGTAGAGGAATCATATGATTTCTCTGGAGGGGAATTTTCTTGTTTCTTTTTATTTTTCTCCTTTTTCTTGCCTGCTAGTTGCTTTGGATTCTTGCCTTTATCAGATGACAAATCATTAATCTCGAAGAAAAGAGTATTTTCTGATGCATTGGTAGTTTGATTGGAAATAGCAAGAGTCTGACCAGATGGTCTTCCTGCTAACTATGTGCTTGAAGAACCGATCACACTGTCGCCGGCATGAGAGTCCTTACTCGATTTTGCAGGAGGTGAATAGTGAAATCTCATCGAGGTGCATAGGGAATTTTATCATAAAGCATGTTGTATTGTGTGTAAATCAAATCCAAGTATTGGGCATGAGCAATGACTTGCTCTTTTGTGACAACTCTGCCTTTTTCCACATCCTCGGTGATTGATGGAAACAAGGATTTTATGAACCACTCAACTAAAAGTTGATCAAGAACATATGTCTTAACCATTCGACGACAACGCCTCCACTCATGAATATGATCAGTGGTCTGTTTAAAGTTCGTTAGGAGTTCTGTTCCAGTATCTTATCTGATAGGTAACCGGAAGTGGGTCAAAAAAGTAGTGGCTAAAGTGGTGAAATTATTGAAAGAAGCTCTTGGTAATTCAATGTACCATTTAGCAGCTGGACTAGTAAGTGTTCTTTGGAAAAGACAAAGTCTGACCGAATAATAATTTAAGGATTTTGATGAACGCCACAAATGAAAGGTCATAACATGATTTGATGGGTCTTCTCCAGGATTTCCGTTAGACTTTGGAATGTCAGATGGTAACTTATGCGAAATTATCAGCCACCAAGGTGCATATAAGATTGAATCATTAGTGATTCGATTTAAATCTGGTAATTCTAAAGTTGCTACAAACAACAACTGTCGATTCAAGTCAGGTTGAGGATACTCAGGATATGATGGAATTGCCTGAGCAATAGGTCTTTGCATACTGACATAGGGCATCTGCATTTGGTAACCTTGTTATGGTTGTTGAAAAAAATGAGTATAAGGTGGTTGTTGATAACCAAGTTGAATGTGTGGTTGTCCATAACCTGCAAATCCTTGTTGACCAGGACCTTGGTAAGCTTGAGATTGACCAAAACCAGGTTGAGGCTATGAAACAAGTCCAAACTGGGGTTGGAATTGTTGGATTTGGGGTTGTTGAAATTGAGGCAGCCACGGTTGTTGAACCAATTGCTCTTGTTGTTGGTATAACTGTTGTGGATTTCACAGTTGTTGTTGTCCAGGAATGAAAGGTTGGCCAGGTTGTGAATGAACTATACCAGTGTAAGCCTGGGTCAGTCAAGATAAGGGTACACTAACCTGAGGTTGTTGTTGAACTCTAGAAACAAGTAGTTGTTGTATAACAACTTGAGGAACTTGAACTTCTTGACTTGAAAATTGTGATTGCAAGGTAGAAGGATCAGTTTGAACAATTTGAGATACAACAGTTTGAACTTATGACTTTGGTATAGTAGTAACAACAGGTGTAGTAGGAATAACTGACACAATTTACATTGGTTGTGTTGGATACACAAGCCTTGGTTGAACTGGCATTATTGGTTTCCATTGACAAACTCTAATTCTAGATTGACCTGAATACTATGGGATATTACCATATGGCAGTCCCCCGAAATAAGGAGGATACAGTGAACAAGATTATTGCTCTCCATATGGTGGCAATCCAGTATTTAATGGATACATAGGTCTTTGTTCACCAAATTTCCCAGCTTGATACTGATATGTAGGATCAAACTGTTGAGTTCCCATTAGAGAAGAACCAGGTAAAATTCTGGTTGAGTACATGGGTGATGACCATGGTGTAGAAGCAACCCCTGAGTGGGTTCTAGACAATGATTGGTAACCAACCGGGATGGATGATTCACCATACTGATGCGACTCAGGTGTGGTAGAAAACATCGAAGAAGTTACAAAAGAAGATTCTGTTGCAGCTGAATCAGATGATACAATCTGAGATGTTGACGGTTGTTCACCCACAGTTAACTGACCCACAAGTTGTCCTAAAGATTCGACAAGTACTTGAAAAGAAGCAGGATCAAATGAAGGAAAAACATCAAGAGTATTAGGATAAAGATAAAGCCCAGTTCCAAAGTGAACCAATGTTCCAGGTGTGGAATCTTCTTCCAATTCCTCCTCTATAGAAATTAAACTTGGTGGAAGAACTTCACCTTCAAGTCCATAAAAGATTTTTGGTGTTGATGAAGTTGAAGTTTCAATAGTTACTGATGTCTGAGCGGTAAACGGTTAATTGTCTTCTGGTAAAGTAACAACTTCTGAATGTTCAAATTCGAAGTCCATATGTTCAGGTAAATGAACGATAGTTTTAGAAAGAGGTTCATGAACAACTTTAGGTTCATATGTAACTTCTGTTTGAACTGGGATAGATTCTCGATTAACTTCTGGTTGAACCAATTCAAGTTCAGAAGTACTTTCTTATTGAGCAATTTCAAGTTGAGGATCCACTTGTGATTGAACAACTTCGGTTATTGTTTCACTAGGATTAGTGCTAATGTCCTCAGGTAATTGTGAAGCTTCCTCTTTAGGAATGGATGTGCCAAAAATAGTTGGAGTAACTGGAATCTCAGTACTTACCGAAATAGATGACTCAAGTAACTCAGATGAAGAACTAGGAGTTCTTGATGTACTAGACTTAGTTAAGCAAGACCGCTTTTCCCAATTGGTATCACTTTGGGAGACAAAGGTAGTTTGCTCGCTGTTCTCCGCGAACGACAGGGTATGGGTTGATGTTCCTCCATGATTGTTGATTAATTTTATTATCAAAAAAGAAATAAACAAAAAGCAGTATACTAGGCAAAAGGTTTACCAAGCAACTATGAACTGCAGAATACCTCTTGGCAAACCAAGAAGTACAGGCAAGAAATCTCCCCGAATGTTGTGTTTGATGTATCACAGTTTACAAGGCGGTCGACTCAGTTACTTAAGGATGGATAGCAACCTAGAGTTTTCCTCCCATATATACTCAAAGGTACGTTGAGGCCCAGTCCATATAAGCGTTGTCTAATGCAAAACCACACCATGAGAGCATTTCCATATACTTCACATACTATCACACTGCCCTATATACCCAAAGGTATGTGAATGAGCTATGATATACTCATGTACGTGGAATACAGTATCACACTCGGGATGTATTGCAGACAAGTTAGTGACATCTGCTTTGTTTTACGACGCTAGAACACGTCTCTAGCCTAGAACCACTAAATGTTCTCGTTAATGACAATGCTCCATTAGGTAAATTGATGTTTATTTTAAGTTGATATTGCTTAGGAATTTTCCTTTCAAGTTCACCATGTGATGCATTTTGAAATTCCTAGGAATGCAACTATCATGATAAGCATTCTTTCCATTCAATTTAACAATGAAAATCCTAGCTACTTAGGGATAGAGCAATCAGATTTCT
The DNA here is from genome assembly GCA_000404065.3 of Pinus taeda. Taxonomy (NCBI): domain Eukaryota; kingdom Viridiplantae; phylum Streptophyta; class Pinopsida; order Pinales; family Pinaceae; genus Pinus; species Pinus taeda. Next base: position 198,420 of record APFE030691353.1, on the reverse strand, counting down.
CTTGATCAAAGAGAAAAGAGCACAATCTAAATGCAAATTCCCTACACTATTCCTATCAGCACACACAAAATTTTTCAATGCAACATGCATGTATTTATTTTTTATTTCCCTTAATGTGAATGAACAAAAAGGAGAACTAATGCACAATCAATCAATAAACTCTTTTCATAAAAAATGACAATTTTGCGACAATTTCTTTTCAAGGAAAGGAAGACTTTATGACACTTTCGTTTTCAAAGAAATGAGGAATTACGACACTTTCAACTAAAAGACTAATCATATGCATACATAAATCAATCAATCTCTCATGAATGAGGACTTTACGACAATTCAACTTTCGAAGGAAAAGTTAATTTTACGACACTTTCTTTCGACAAAGATGAATCAACCAAAAACTAGCTTTCGACTATAGATTGAAAATGACAAAGTAAATACATAAGAAACATTTATCAATCCTAGTCTAAGTAGGGCCAGGTAGGGATATGAAAAACTATTTTCAGAGACAAGACATCATGGACATTCAACAAATCACTCAAACATGAGAAAATTGGCACAAAACTTCAGTTCCTAGAAGGGAAACTGACCCTCAAGGGATCAACGCAGATTGCAGTGAGAGGCAATGTGCTCCAATGCATTGAATCTATGCAAGAAATGCATTGCAGCGCATTGTGTCCTTCATTGGGATACGCTGGTGGTAGTAAGCCATTTCTGAAGGCAATTTAACACAGTTTTGACTCATTTTTCTATGAAATCAGGATGAAATTCAATCAATGACCGCAAGTACAGTATGTAGAAATGTCTTTAGATACTGATAAGCTACTAAGATGGATGATTGCTCCCTAGTATGGTTTCCAATTGATTTTGGGAAATTTTAGTGTCTACGAATAAATTCTTAAACCCTTAGACTAGTAGCTAAGTCTAGAACAATAGTGCAAAGCATTCTCTACCTTTTTTATAACCAATAGACTAAATAAGATAGTAAATAAGCCTACCTGTAGCTTTCGCTTACTCCTTATCTCCCTTGACCAATTCTGTTGCTCCTTTTCATACTTAATCCACTTGAAAAGTACCTGCACACAAACAGAAGATAAAAACCGATCAAAGCATATGATAATGATCTATTTATTAAACATAGAATGGAATCAAGTTCATAATACATATGAAAGCATCAATGGACAATATAAACATATAGATTAATCTTTGAACACTTTATTAATAAAAGGAAGAGTTACAACCCAATTTGCCTAATTCAATATCACCCCTCCACTTCATTACCATGCTCTCCTCATAACAAGCAATACATTTTGACATCATTACAATACTTGATAGCAACTCAAGTCTCATACTAACAACATCTCCCTATAAATCAATGATTTCCAACCCCTGATCACTTAGATGAGTGGTATTTTTATAGGTGAATGAAGGAAGTTATGTCATAAATGGTGATAATGAATGCCCTCTCAAACATAGAATTTAGTTCCATGGAGGAAGGGATAAAGGGGTTGATGTTCCTTAACTCCCTACCTCATCCAAATTTGAGCTCAAAGGAGTAGATAAACTTGGGAAGCTTCTAGATGCACCCAATGGATAAGAATGTTCACAAACCACAATGAAATTTCTCTCAAATTCGCCCAGCGCAGGCCAAGGAGGGCTCAAGTGCGCTGCATAGCACCGAGATAGTGTACTGGACTACACTGCAGTGCACCCTAAAGAAGGCATGCCTGCACTGATCTTCTAAGAGGAAGTTTTTGGATGATCTCGGTCATGAAATCTCTTGGGAAGGAGTCATTTTGATGGTTGACTTCATTTAGGGCATGTAACAACTGAATTAGGGTTTGATGGGCCCTAATAGTACTAATCTGTAAGTTGGGGTTGATGTGCCCAAATGGATCTGTAACACGCCAAGATCCAGAAGAATGAGCCCAAATATCCAAAGGAGGGGCAACGTCTTTTCCACTTGTAGATGTGGGTGAAGGGTTCGCTACTGTAATTTATTGTTGACAATGGGAGCCAAAAGAACCTCATTTCAGCAGAGGTTGTGAAGCAGTTGGGCCTACCCACTACACCACACCCGTAGCTGTACAGTATCGAGTGGCTTCACCAAGGATGAGATCTCCGAGTTTGCCAGTAGTGCTACCTTCCCTACAGCATCAAACCCTTCACAGATGAGGTGTTGTGTGATGTTACACCTCTGGATGTTTGTGATGTACTATTTGGCCAGCCATACTTATGGAGGTGACATGCTGTGTATGAGTCAAGGCCTCGCGTTGTTATTATTAATTTGGGTAATTTGTTATACAGGATACTGGAGGTAGCCCCACCTACCTCCACCTCTTTGATCTCTGCTAAGAAATGTAGCGAGATCGTCTCCCAGACTAGGAAATTCATTTTCTGTCTGGTTCACTCCCAAAGTAAGGGGAAGATCGTAGCCACATCCATGACTCCTGTGAAGGGTTCCTCCACACAATAGCAACAACAAAGGGATACGGTCATGACAGAACACAAGAACAACTTCTCCTCACCCATAGGGGTACCACACAAGTTTCAGGTGGGTGACAAAGTTTGGTTACATCTACAGAAATAATGCCTTACAAGATCCCATCAGAAGCTCAGACCACTCCGACATGGCCCTTACAGCATTACCAAGGTTGTGGGAAAAAATGCTTTGGGGCACAACATTCCTCCATTCCTTCGCTTGCACCGAGTGTTCAATATGGAATTCCCTCTACCATGCTTCCCACCATTACTAGACACATTAGAGATTGTAGAGCAACTCACCAAGGACCAAGTTCAGCAGATGGAGGAACTTAACACAATGGCGACCATTGCTTCCTAAGTGGGGAGGAATGATCCAAGTGGATGTTGGTGGCCACCCACCTATCCCACAAGGACCCCCACAACTATTTCTTTCAATTTTTCAGTTTCCTTAATTGTAGCACAATTTACTATTTTTAGCAGTTTGTCGGGTCCTGAACGTCCAGAGCCATTTTGAGGCCCTAAATGATGTTTTTTAGGAAATATGGAAGCAACATGGGTCCATGGTTTGATATTTCTCTTGCCAAAGTTGTAGTGCTTGCATAGATATTTCTAACAAGCTATTGTACACATCAAACGAAGATTGGGTGCCAAAGTTATGACCCCGGAAAGTTGATGTACCAACTTACCCAAAACAGGGCCCACAATTTGGCGTTTCATCTTCTAGGGTTAGGTTTTGGGATATTAAGGGCTTTCCATTGTTTCTTAACAATAAACAGGCCTTCGAGCCTCATTTTAACACAGTTCAGAGGCATGTAGCCGACACATCTCTTCTCAGAGATAAGCTACCATCGCCCTAGCTGGTTTATTTCTATTTTTGTTTGTAAGCATATTTCAATATTTTACATTAACGAAATGAAGTATTATTTCCACTGCATCTCTGTGTTTATGGTTATCTTTGTAATTTGTTGCATTCCTGTTTAAATCTGGATCATCCAGACCCAAACGTTTCTATTAGAGTTGTCTAATTCTGGATGTCTTTTCATTCGGCATTAGTCCCAACCATATTGAATCATTAGTGATACTTTGTACCGTGTTGGTGTCGGTTCTATCCTTTTTAGATGTTTGACACTTGAAGAAGCTGAGAGAGTTAGAAATGAATGCCACTCTAGGGCTTGTGGTGGTCACATGTCCAGGTATGTTACTGCTCAGAAAATCCTTCGTGTCGGTTATTTCTAGCCATCCATATTCAAGGATTTCATTTTAGCAGTCCAAAAATGTCATGCTTGCCATATTTAGAACGGTAAACAGTGCAACCGTCCTGCACAATACACTTTGTTGTTACCGTCAACCCCTCTTCTAAATGGGGGATTTATTTCATGACATGTAACCATCACTCGTCTAAGGGGTATGGTTATATCATTGTTGCCATTGATTATGTTACTAAATGATTCGAGGCGATGCCCACACGTGATGATGACGGTAAAATTTCTGCTCTATTTATTTTCAACCATGTCATAGCTCGATTCGGTGTCCCTCAAGCCATCATTACTGATCATGGGTCTCATTTTCGAAATTACATGATGGCGGAGCTTATTTCTCTGTTGGGTTTGCATCATGACAACTTGACTCCTTATTATCCACTGGCCAATGGCCAAGTTGAGGCAGTCAACAAAGTCCTGGTTACTATGCTTCAGTGCACCATTGGGATGCATAAATCGAATTGGCATCTTATGTTATTTTCAGCTCTTTGGGCTTACCGAACTGCAGCTAAGACTGCCACTGGATTTACACCCTTTCAGTTAGTGTATGGTCTAGAGGGCTCTCTTCCAATTGAGTGTGGAATTAATCCATTAAAACTAGCCATCGAAATACTCTCGTATACCTCACCTGAAGAGGAACATTTACTTTACCTTGAAAGGCTCAATGAAACTCGTCGCTTCGCAATGTTAGTAATTGAGGCCCAGAAAAAATGAGTTAAAGATCAATACAATAGAACTGTTTCTCCTCGTGTTTTGGCTAAAGGTGACCTGGTCTTGCTTTATTATCAAGCCGATGACAAATTGGGAGCTGGGAAAGTCAAACCAACGTGGCATGGGCCTTACATTGTCCAACGAGTTTTACAAAAATCTGCCTATGATTTAGTAGACAATGAAGGAAATTTTTTGGTTGAGCGCTAAAATGGGATTTTTCTGAAGAATTATTATGTGTGATTATCCTTATAATTACTTATGTACATTAGTGTGTTTTCATTAGTGTGCAGTGTGATTTTGGCAGGTTAATTTTCTTTTACAAACCTTTTCCTCTGCTTATCTCGTGCTCTACTTGGTTTACAGATGCCATCCAACCATTACGTCGGTTTTGTTGATGGTGCTTGTCATAGTACATGGAATGTTTCTTCCGTTGCATGGTGAGTTAGTGAATTTACAAGGTTCATGTTTAGTTCGGACAACTAATAACATTGCCGAGTATAGTGTGGTCATCTAACTTTTGTGAGAACCTATCCCTCTTGGCATTAGAGAGTTAATCATAAAACTTGATTCACATCTCATTATACTACAGCTTAATGGACAATGTTCAGTAAGAAACCCTCAAATTTTGAGAATGTATTTGTGAGTTTGTTTATTGGAATGAGAATTTGATTTTACTACTTATCATCGCATTCCAAGATGCTTGAACACATTAATGGATGCATTGGCTAGTTATGTGTTAGATAGACATTTGCAAAACTTGTAAATCATAAAACATCACATATGAGATATGGTAAACAGGAAAACATGTATATATATATACAGATATATATATATATATATATATATATATATATATATATATATATATATATATATATATATATATATATATATATATATTATATATATATATATATATATATATTATATATATATATATATATATATATATATTAGATATATAGATAGATATATAGATATATATCTATATATATATATATATATATATATATATAATATATATATATATATATATATATATATATATATATATATATATATATATATATAGCAAGTGTTTTAAAAGAGTTTTCTACATCAAAATAAACAAATTTGTGTTCCGAGACACATGGCTTTATGAGCCTACATAGTGTAGAAAGTAAACTAGAAGTTGGCTATTCGCCCACATGGTGCTCATGATATAACGCGAAAACCCTAATGACTCGGCCCAACAGCCGACACAGTCTGGCAGATACCCCTATTGTGTGCCTCTGGTAGTGTAATGGCACCTCATCTATTGAGGCATACTCTAGAATCCCCATGGTTAAACTTTCTAAGTTGTGCTCTACCTCAACAATAGGGTTTTATCCCTCTACATATGGAGGTGCATCGTCAATATGGCATGCCACTCGCCTAGCTATTAGAGAAACCCTTGGAGGTATCTCTGGTCCAACTCTACATGACATTATAAGTCAAATCTTCGTACACATATACAAAAAAAAGGGATAAAAACTTCAAAAACTTCAAAAAATAATTTTTTCCTAAATCAATCCACCATTCTCGTGGAGGGAGTGGAAGATATGGATCTCCACAGAAATCCATCCCTCAACACACCTAATCATCAACCATGATTGGCTGCTAACGTAACCATCTGAAAAATAATGGTGGGAATGACATATGTTGACTGCCCCCATGTCGCGACATCAACTCTCCCCATCTGAGAAAGCGTGGATCTCTGGGTGTTGTTGTATGCACTTCCAACAACTAATAGCGGAATAATGGCACACGTTCTAGGATGAACGTCACCAGAATAGATCCAGAACCAAATTATTTTAGATTCCCCCTCTTGCATTCGGTTAGTTGGTGCTTCATGGAGGACAACAAACCTTCACACCAGTTGAATATCGTGGGATTTAGGCATTCAATCATACTGGAAATGAGACTTTGACACCTCATGCAATGATTTCACTCGATCTATTCGGGCCATAGTATGTAGGATGGTTCTCAATGGGAGATTGTAATGGTCTTTAGGTCAATCTTCCCACTGTTACCCTTTTTGACTCCTAGACCATGCCTCATAATGAGCATCTTCATGCTCTCTCCTCCAGTACATGATCCAGATAACTACACCCGTTGTCCGTTTTTGGACACCCTAGTAAAGAGGTAGATGTCGATGACCTCTATTTCAATCTCTTGATCCCTGAACATGAACATTTTCCAATCTACATCCCACATAATGATTAAGTGTTGCAATAACTCAGGTTGTGCTCTAATCTCAGGAATCATGAAGAACTTGAGAAATCCACATGCTCGAAGGGCATCCATACAGTCTTCATCTTGAATAGCCTGATGGTCTTCAGCTTCATGACCCCTCTCTTTCCATTCGATCACCATTTTAGACTGGCTTTCCTACAAAACATCAACAAATGAATATTTCATGAGCATCCATGTAGAGAAAATTCAAGATTAACTATTTTTCATGGAATATTTCACTTCAAAATTTTTACCTTGGTGCCAATGTGGCTGTTTAGGAATTTTTGCGTGCTACCAGCGTGAGTGCCTAAAAGGCCTCAGGGTGAGTAGCGCAAGTTTGATGGGTGAAACTTGTGCTGGTCACCCATGATGTTAATTTTTTGAAAATCTTCTGCATGACCTATCCTATGGATGAAAATGCATAACATGACTACCAAAATGAAGAGAAACTTGGAAAAATCTATTACCTGTAACAAGTGACTTGAGAAATTTCTCGTGATCCTTGCCTAAAAATTGAGTTAAAATGTGTTAAAAATTATCTCACAATTGCAAATTGGTAAAATGGTAATAATAACTTACTTTTTTCCCTATTTATAGTTTTTAAATAATATCTTTACCTAATTAGGGCATATTTCACTCGTTTTTTAATATTTTTCCTCGAAATTGGAAATATTCATTCCCTTGTGCAATGACAAATCATATGTTCTTGGTGACATTGATTTACTTTGATTGATTCAATGAGTTTTATTTTATCAATTTTTCGAACTCGTCAAAAATAAATGAAAAAGAGACCCCCTTGAGTGATCTTTAAGCTCTTTTCTGACTCTCAAAAAAAGAAAAGATCGTTGAGTACTTTTCATTTTGAACTTGTAGAAGTAAATGAAATGATGTCTACTCAGTATAAGTTTAACCCTTTTCTAGACTAAGATAGACTATTTACAAAAAAGGAATACCTTAGTCGAACATGGCTAAGAGGTTCTCTTGAATATTGGTTTCTACCTTTTTTAGTTCAAGAGACGATTTACGAAAATGGACCTTTGGAGTTTTCTTTTCCGCTTCCTTTTCAAACTCCCTAAACATGAAAAATATGTCGAGTTTCACCTCCGTCAGACTCGTAAAACTTAAACAACGCAAGACTTGTCGCCATGATGAGACCAATTTCCTCCTTCCCAGGGCTCATAAAACTTACTAGGATGGATTCATTCGAAGGGTGAACTGATATGGAAAGCATATGTTATCCCCTTCAAGCTTGTGATAACAAATAGATGGGGTACTCGCCAGAGACAGTGGGGGAAAATTGAAAGTGTTCATCTCTTGTATGCTCTAAAGAAAACATGTCGCTCTTGAACATGACACTCATCTATTACTCGTGTCGGGTTTGGGATATCCTCACATCGTCACTTACCTTCCTAGGTTTGAGAAATCCTTTTTGCCTCTCATCTAATTACACCACTCTATCATCATGACCTATGATCCTATGTTGAGTCAAATGCTACCAAATTATGGAGTCGTGTCACCTATATGTTCAAGAGAAGTCCTATCTGCTAGATTTTCCTATACATTGTTTGACTTTCTGCCACAGTCTTGGATCACACTTAGCTACTCCACTACATTCCTTTTGTTTCATGTCAATGATGTGGGATTCATTATGGCCCTCCTTCGATGAATCACTTCCCGTTGACTTCAGCTCATTATCTGGGAAGATGATTTAGGAACTCCTTTCCAGTACCTTAGAGCTTGCATGCCTCAGTGGCAAGTTCTTTGCATTTGACAACAAGATTACATCATTTACCTTTGATCGAATGATTTCACAGGTGTTCGACTTCAATTCCATTATTCACATTCATGGAATATGGTGATTGTTCCTTGATATCCATTGTCATTATTGATGGTTTCTCTCGTGCTTATTAATGGTTTACATCATTGACTGGTAATCAGGTGGTTTTCTATCATGTTTGACTTCAACACATCTATTTGCATGTTAGAATTCGTACATTGATCAGGTCGACATAGAGCAAAAGACCCTGGATATTGTCTTATATAATATAGGTTGTGTGGAGTTATGAGTCATTCATGATTGTATACATGTTTCTTTTGGACGTATGGTTGTGACCATACCGTGAGTCCATATTCATGATCCTTTCTATTCTGATGGATGTGATCATACTAAGCATCTTTGCACATGATCCCTTTTATACCGATGGTTGCATCCATACCACATATTCATGCAGTATTAAATGCTTATTCATTTATCGTTAGGCATGATCATCAGAGATTTCAGATATGTATATGTATATGCTTGATTTTTAGTTCTCATGACCATGTCATTCTTGTCCTTGCACTGGCTTGTAAAGCATCTCAGCCATCACTACCTATTTTTCCTTCATGTTTTATGGGGCATCTGTTACAAAGTATTTTTTCATATCTCTTGTTCACTTCTCGTGCCATATCTCGTAGTTCAAAAACATTGACTACTATGCAGCATATCCACCATGATATACAGACCCAAACCTCCCTCGAGAATCAAAGGAAAAATGCCCTAAAATCATTCTCGAGAAAGTTGCCTAAAAACAACATTTTTGGAATAAATGCATTTTGCCCCAATGCCTGCTTGTGCTGATGGAAGGTTGTTCAATTATACACTCACACTGCCAGTGCAAATTTTCATAGAAAACTTGTGTTGAACTCCTTCTGACAGGCTTTCCTAAAGTGGAGGAGAAGTTTCACTTACTAGAAACTTCGGGAACAACAAGCTGGATATTAGTTATTTTTGATATGGTTTAGCTCTCTCATTTGGGCCTCTTGATCTTATCATCGTGGGCTTTCCCCTTGAGACGTGGACCGTCCTCCCTCTTTTGTGGATCCATAACTTTCTCTCCCTTCCTATAAATTCACCCCCTTCCATTCCCAAATGGTTGGTCATTGATTGTTGCATCCCTATGCTAAGATTATGCTTACATGATACCCATTCTAGCTTGGAGAAGGAGTGCTTGAAGAGTCTTTTCTTGGACTTGGACATCCACCCAAAGGAAGGCTCAAACATCAAGGCATAGGTTGTATGCTTCCATTTTTTAGTTCTTATTATATACATCTGATGTTCACTTTCCATAATTCTGTAAATGTATACACTATTAGCTTAATGTTCCTTGATTTGTTAAGTAGTTTATTCTTGATGTATGTTATATATGCTCTCATGTCTTGCATAGTACTTTGATCTTCCTTACAAGTATCTGGATGTGAAGAACAACTAAGGATAGAGGCCTGGAGCGAAAGATTCAAAGCCATCTCTAAGGATCAAGTGATTAGCATCAGAATAAGGTAGGTTCCTCCTTCTTCCTACATTTGTTAAGCATAAGTTATGAAAGTGTGTATTAGATTCTTTGGTTTGTTTCTAGACCCACTCATTGGGCTAGAGGGATCGCCTTTGTCTATAGAGGGGATCTTCCTTCACAACATTCATTTCAATAAATAAGGAAATACATGCCCCACATTAGATGTGCCACATGAGCTAGAGAGACAAAGATGACACCACAAGAGAGGAGACTCAGTAACCTAAAAGAACAAAATTGTAAGATAAAATAACAAATAATGAGAAATAATAGAACAATTAGCAAAAAAACACTGCAATTATCTTCGAAACCTTATTTACCAAGAAAACTAGCTCATAATCATTATATTACTCTTAGCCAAAATAAATCTCATAATGGACTCATCAAGCCATTAAATTAACTATATTACATCGAATAACATGGGAAAAACCATATACTAAATAAACCTTGGACATGTAAATTAGCAAAGTAGACCCATTAATTACCACATCAAAGTGACTGTATAACCAAATCAAGTTTTAGCTAACAATAACCCCTTTAAACGTGACTTGGGATTTTCCTTGACCCAATCTAGTGAAACTGGCTAAGTGAGCATTCACTACTCACCTTTAGGCCCTATACCCCTCGAAGTTTATAACTAGGGTATCTGGGAATCTATTAGGTCCCCCCATCACTTAGGTATACCTCTATTATTTATTGGTAATTTACCAAGAGTATGCATGTCTTACCAGGTCATGTAATCATATTGATATTTACATGCAAAAAAAATTATTTCCTTTAAAACCTTTTTTTTTATTGTTGTTATCTTGACATTTATGCTACCATACTATCACCTTTACATACCTAGTGCCCTACTTGTCCTAGAAAAATCTTTGGGTGTATACAACTCCAACTTCACCTTAATGTCCAATTCTAACTCCCATGACTACTCTGTGTAATTTAGCTTGTACTCTTTTATGTGCATGGTAAATTCCCATTCTATTCCCTCATGGGATTTCTTCTATTAAAACCCTAACTCTATACTCTAGTAGTTATGTCATGGGGCACTCTATCTTTCTTCATCATCTTATACAACATTGGAATTATACCACTCAGACTCCTCAAATATTATGAGTTAATGTTGCTTTGATATTAGAGGAAAGAACATAAGTGTGAGAGAACATAATCAATAACCAAGAATAATAAAACACATAATAACAAAACCACATGATTATCTTGGAGACCCTAAACTAGGAAAATCAACTTGTAATAGATTTATTACTCTTGGCCAAAAGGAATCTTACAATAGAGTCATAAACCCATTAAATATGCTATACTACATCAAATACCATGGGAAAAACCACGAGTTACTGAAATCTTGGCTCAACAATTGCCAATAGTAAACACATTATTTATTGTCTCCAAATGACTCTATGACTGAGTCAAGTTTTATCTAACACTATTTGAAAATAGAGCATCATGGATGAGGAAGGCAAGAATATTCCCCTCACTGTATTTTATCTCTCTTCTCTCCAACAAGTTTGGTAAAGTGTGCATCACTATCATCTGATCATCCTAGGGGAAGTTTATTTCATCATCCCTTAAAGGAGACTTGTCTCTCCTTTTTTCACTGACCCATTATTCATAATGATGGTGGGCTCTAACTCTAGCTCATTCCTAGTTCATACTATATTTGAACCATACCTTCATTATTCCTTGTGGCCATTATGTTGTGATATACAACAACCCTCCCCATTTCAAAATTTTTTATCCAAAACTTTAACAAGAAATGGGTCCCCTTTTTAAGACTTAGTTAAAATCATAATTCAATAAAAATCACAAGCTTTGATTTAACCACATAACACATGAAAGTCTTTATGAAAAGGTCTGATCCGAAATAAATATCAACCAAGACCTTTTTTGTAAAAGAAATGTAAAATAGTATGTCACATCCTTTATTTAAATGATAAACTTAAAAGGCTCTCATTGAGAAATCTCCGATGCGATAATACTATCAAAAATTGCAAATTGAAAGTCATCAAAGAAGAATTCCAATAAGTCCACTCAAATCTCCTGATGCGATAATCTGATTGCAATCGACCATCGCTGAAGGCATGAGACACATAAATGTCTATTGGCAATCGCCAATGCGATTTCATTAAAAGAGCACTTTTCGATAAAATGTTGTTAAAGGAACATTTTCGGGTTTAAACCTTAAATCAAATATAAATTAAAAACAAAGGATTTATTCATTATCCCGCCTTCCCATAATAACTTATTTTTATCGCAATCAAAGCTATGAATGAAAACAACTAAAGCTTAACCTTTGTGCCTCCCTATCTGCGATATGCGATTTTCGCTAATCGCTGATCGGGAAAGCTAAGAGATCCACTTTAAAGGATTGTTGCTAATATGTGTGATGTGACATATCATTATGACATTTAAGTATCACGATTGGCGGTTACGGAAGTAATTAATAGAGTAGTTAAGGTTGAATCCTTCGAGGATTTCGTCCGTGGTAATATTTGAGTTTGTATTACTTATCACACTTGAATTACCATTAATATTTTTATTTTGCGTTGGCTTTACACAGGTTTTTCTCTGTTACATTTTTTTGTTTCTTTTACAGAGAAAGTCTGAGTTGATGAATCTAGTAAAAATGACGAAAAAGTCAAAGAAACCAAAGGCCCTATCATAGCCAAAGAGGAACCAGTGAAGAAGGTCTTGATATCTGATACTACCTGCCTCGATCAAGGCAAGACCTCCTAGGAAAGTATTCACAATTTACTGGAAGCCGAGGAGCCGAAAGAGATCGAGGAAGTGGCAATAGGAGATTTCATGGACAAGTCAGAGAATACTCTTAAGGATTTTTCCAGGTCCTATCTTCATAGAATAGCAGCCCGCACCAAAGTTTTACCCTATAATGACTTGGTCAGATGGGTTATTGAAAGCATCAATATCGAAGACATAAATTTCTTTACAGCTGATAGAAAAATGTCCAGGTCGTTCAAAGTAGAAGATATCAAAAGAATGTACCATTTTCTTGAACCGGAGAAGCAATATAACAAAGCATTTTTGGAGGCTTTCGCCAAAGAAAACACCATCGAATCGGACCCTATTAGACAATGGAGGCATTTTCTGACCAAACACAAGCATGAATCATAGGTTATATACTCTGTAGACTCGTTGGAATATCCTTACTGTTATGCTGGTGCTATGATGTGCAAACTCTTTAGAGTCCATGATTTTGCCAAATTTTCTATAGAGATGGTACCTTTAATGGAGGCTACAATTAATTCTTATATCATGGATTGGGCAACCATTTTGTGTGATAAAATGGCCAACCAAATACTTGATTATAGTAAAAACAGGTTCGTGACTACCCATGTAATACACCCATTTTATATGAGTGCTTATATTGTGGACACTATCTGTTTCAATTTTGAATATCCCATTCTAGGACGGAAACAGACTCCACAGGACCCGAACCCCATTCATATATATCATAAGGAAGTCTCAAAAGCCCATTACAAAATTCATCTTTATAGAATTTGTCATGGTTTCATCCTCCCCGTGTATTATGCCATATTAAATAAACCTACTCCTAGGCTGTCCAAGGAAGCCTGTGTCAACTTAACTGTAATTGGTAATTGGTTTGGTGAAGAAAAATTCACCTACATCAGAATTTTTGGTAGCACAACTGACTGACATGTCCTTCTCTTATACATCGTTGATAAGTTACTTGCCAGAGAGTTAGCATATCAGCTAACAGTAGAAGGGATGTCAATGAATCTAAAGGAGTCTAAAAAGCATATGTGGCCTTCATTCCCCCTCCGATGTGGTGCTTTCACGCTGCATGACTTTAAACATGCAGAGAAGGAAGCTAAGAAAATAAAAAAGTTAAAGTTAGAATTCATCCCAAAAAAGCAGTATAATCCTAAATCTATTGCCTGCAATGTCACTTATCAAGCCAAAATCGCCAAGTTTGAACATGAGAAGGATAGTTATGATGATTTGTTTGCTTCAGCTGAATTATTTTCTCAAGTAAAACAACTGGAAAAAATCAAATTGGGAGCAAAGGGACTAAAGGAATTTTACAAGTTTAGGACACAAAGATTGGAAACACTACCTCTAGACTTGTTAAATACTACCTCTATGGTGCAACCAGAAGGCCACTGTGAAGAGAAAATTATTGAAAAGATTCATAAAAAGGAAAAGACCCCAGAAAGGGAATAGAGACATGAAGGAACTAGTGAGCCCCTTGATATGAATATAAATGTTGATCATACTTTACTCAAGGAATATGAGCAGTTTGACTTAATCATCAATAACCCGAGTAAATCTCAAGAGCTTACTACAACAAAAATATCTACATTGCAAAAGCTAGAAGTTATTACAGCTCTGATTGAAGGAACAAGCGGCCTACCCAGAATTCAGTAGGACATAGAGATTATTCCCAAGAATCCTACTGATGCGATTGTAATACAAATTGAAGAAATAACACCTCTCAATGTCTTCTACAGTCCGAAGCACAGGGCTGTAGTTAAAAGACAGAGGAAGAAGAGGAAAATTGATCAAAATCCTGTTTTAACTCCTCTTGTAGAAATGATGAACGTGGAAAAATCAGAAGTCAATCCCTCTGAGGATTTAACAAAGCTATCTCAATATGTAGGAGCTTACACAGCGGTGACAATAAATAAAGCCTCAAAGGTCAGCCATCTGATGAGAGAAAAGGATCAGACGATTACCCAACTTGAGGTGCAATCGGCAAAGCAACAAAAAAAGATAAATCAGCGTGAACGACAGTTAATAGAGCAGAGGCAACAAAATGAGCGATTAAAAGAGTAGTTGAAACTGGAAAAAAAGAGGATTAATGAGCAGACTGTCCATAAACAACAGGAGTTGTCTCAGGAATTGAGCAGGCTTCAGATGTTAAGTGAGCAAGAAAAGAAGGCAAAGGAATATCAAATCCCATAAATGAAAGAACAGATAGAAAGGTACAAGGGTTATCCACAAGTAAGTGAATTTAGAGCAGAAGCCTTGGAAATAACCAAAGCCTTGTCCTAACAGTTGGATATTCTTTGCCACAATATATCATTGGCAGACCCCTTATGCGATATATCTGCATCATTGATTGAAAAGGCAGTAGACACCAGAATTGAATTAGATAAAGAAGATGAAATTTTAACCAATTTTCTGTCCTGGCAAGATTCCAAAGAAGGAATGGCTACCAACCTACCAAGAATATAAGAATCGCATAAGGAAATCAAGTTTTCCGAATGGGAATACCAGCTAATGAAAGCTAAAAGAGCAACTTCTAGATGCATAGCTACAATGAATGGTCTGATCGAATTAATAAATAATAGTTTGCACATGTCTAATTTGATCACTGATTTCTCTCCAGGAAAACTCCCAAAAGTAAAGTCATTGGAACAACATTGGAAACATTAGTTGGCACATAGAGAAAAACAAATTGGAGGAATTCAAAGCTTGACATGGGAAACATTTTGGTTTTTCCTGGTCAAGCCACATAGCCAGCAGATGACCATGAAATGTCTTTCGTATGAAATCAACTGCATGATCTCCAAACTCTCTGATGCCACCTATACAACTCAGCTACACTCCAGGATGAGTCAACCTCCAAAAATCCAGCCTATGCTCGCAATCTCTTAGTTCCAATCACAAGAAAAGAAGTTGATAGAATGAATTCATTCAACTACTACACCACTCTTATTTTCAAGATGAATCACAGATTTATATGTCTACAGTTAGACGAGTGCATAGCGATTTTTATTGATAGTTTGTTGTTATTTTTATTATTTAAGTCCCTTTCATGTATTCAGAAAGGGGCTGAAATTTTTATTAAAACTTGACTTGGGAGTTGCATTACTGTACTTCTAATATTTTTTATCACAAATTGGACCAAAGTTCTGCATTGTTTTCAAAGAGGCTTTTATAAGATTTTCACTTTTGAATCTTTTGAAGGTGTTCTCAAATAGGAAAGCAAAATCTGAATGTTGTTTACATCGGGAAAATTCAAATGCATATGGAACTATTATTACTATTTTTGTCTTATTTCTCTATGTGAATGAACATTTCTCAACATTGCTATTATTGCTATATATGTGTGTGTGTGTGTGTGTGTGTGTGTGTGTGTGTGTGTGTATGTATATATTTATATATGTATATATGTATGTTTTTCAAGAAATTCTTTAGCTTGTCATTTTTGAATGTTATAGAATTGTTATCATTTAGATATATATGTCAGTGATATATATTATGATCAATGCGATAATGTTTTATTATTACTTTGTTTAACTACTTAAACAAAGTAATCATCATATGAATACATATTTCTATTTTATGAATAAGTCATCTTTATGGTTATTTGTTTAATAGAAACAATAAAAAATCATGTTATTAAAAGAATACCTGGGATAGATCAATTATATTTGTATATTTTTGCATTATAGGATAAAACACTTATCACCTTTGTTATACACTCCAAACCAATCACTCATCAATTCATATATGATTCGGAAACTTGTCCCATTACATCCAGTCGGAGCCACCACACCAAATAGAAAAAGAGTTGCACTAAGGTTCGGACCAGGTGGTTTTCCCCGATGTTGATGCAACGATTTTAGAGTCCTTAACATTTTTGGCACTAGAAGGATGGCATCAACTGTGAATGGCAAGAAAATCCAAATCCATAGTCCATTCTGAGAGTAAATATCCCTCACCATCTCCTCCAACTTCTCCCTCGCATGCTAAATCTCCAATTCTCAAGCGAGAAGTTGAAAAGACAACACCCACTACTGAAAACTTGAACATATTAGACAAATCTTCTCTTGAACCCCCTGAAGTTCAGTCTTTAATATATAAATTTTAAGGGTTTTCAATATCTCAAGATCAGTGTGAGTTATCCCAAGGCAATGTGTGTTATTGGGAAATCTAGTGTCTATGCAAAGCTTCTAGTCCCACTAAGATGGGTAGCTATCTTAGAAACAAACAGATTAAATTTACTTTCATTTTCCTTTACAAGAAGTAGATAGGATAGGAGAAAAGAATACCAACCTCAATCTTTCGCTTGGTTCCTTCCTTGTTCCTTCTCCCCTCTGATGGATCTTTTCCGCTCCTTCCTTGCTTACTCCGCTTCAAAAAGTACCTGTAAAGTCAAGGAAACATAATACCTTCAAAGTACAGAGATCCACAATCATAAAAAATATAGGACCAGATATATATTGACCACACAAATGCATATATCATCAAACATACAAGAATGTGGAGGAAAACTTGAATAGCTTTATTGATATAAAGATTAGAAGAGAGGATTACAACCCATTGATCTGACCCCATCATCCTCCTCCGCAGCATGAAAGCCCTTCTTCACCTCATGAAAAGCTTAGATCACCCAACACTATGATGTTCCACCAGGAAACCAACAACACTTCCTTACAAGATACAAGATTCTAGCCTCTGGATCTCTAGGATGAGGGATCCATATATAGATGATTGCAAGGGGTGAGTCAACTTCTGGGATTTTGATTACTGTCCTCTCTTTGATAGTTCTTGATTCCACTTGGAGATTTATGATCTCTTACTCATCCTTGGGTGAATTTAGAGAGGCAAGTGTCACAGAAGAAGTTTATGGAAGATTCCATGATCCTCCACCTCGCAAACTGTCTCTGCCATTTGTCTACTCTCGCCCATCACACCCTATAGAAGGGCTTTTCGTATGCATCACACTTTTTGCGTGTGGCAGGTGAGATGCATCGCACCCTTTGCACTGAGAAATCTGTATGGTTCAGTTTTGACCAGTTCTGAGTAGTTTTCTGTGGAGAACTTCTGGGAGATGATTAATCAGCTGACCTTGTTCCTTTAGGATATGAAACAACACTTTTAGGGACTCAGAAGCCCTTGGTTTATGGACATATACGATTGGGGTTGCAGTGCCTAAATATGTCTATAACAATGTGACTTCGCAATACATTCCTTCTCAGCCTCTTACAAGATTACAGAGCGAAAAACTTGGTATTGAACCAACAGAATTTCCTCTTCCTAGTCGGAAAAGAGCTAGGAAGACACCTTTAGAATCTAATAGTGAGACTCTTTCATCATCATCATCCATTTCATCCACTCCATTGCAAAGTCAACCATTCACTCTTCAACTTCATATTATAGATCCACATGGTACAGGTACTCCGACATCTCCTACTCAATCACTTACATCTACATCCTCAACTTCTTCTACTATTAGTGCGACAATGACACATAATCAACCACAACCAAGACCATGGACAAACCCAAGGGAAGTAACAATGTCTGGACCCTTGAGTCAGTTACTGGCCCACCCTGAAAAGTGGTTGCCAAAGTTTAACCCGGATATCGGCATACTAGCAGAAGAACACATAAACAACTTTATGTTGTCAATAAACCTAAATGGAGTGACTGAAGAAGATGTTGTTGTGAGGCTCTTCCCATACACCTTACAGGGAGTAGCTAGATCATGGTATTTTTCGCTACCACTAGGATCCATTAATAGTTGGAACGCTTTTAAAGAGTAGTTTTTGACTAAGTTCGGAGATGATAGATCCACAGTGACATTAATCAATGATCTCTCTATTCTTAAAACTGAATCAAAAGAACCCATCAAAGATTTCAACTCGCAAATTATAAACTCTTAAATAAAATTCCTGCTATGTCTAAACCCAACGAAGAAGTTCGAAGCGAATGGTATATTTTCTTTACCTTCGAATATAGCAATCTTCATTGATAGGGTTGCAAAGCCCACCTTAGTAGAGAATATGAAAGAAGTGATCATTGTTGAGAAACGTATTATTGTTTTAGAAAAGAAAACCGCTCTTGAGGAAAGAAAGTCCAAAAAAGTCACTTTTAAAGATTATTCAAAAAAGAAAGCAACTAAAGATCCATATGGTATGGAGGGCTTGCAAAAGGTTTTAAACACTATGTCCAATGAAATGGTAGAGATAAAAATCAAGTAGCTGAAACCTCCACTAAAAAGCCATTTAGGAACTTCAAAAGAGCTGAAACAAAACCACCTAATTCCATATCTAATGCAAAATTAGATCCAGATAATGATGAGGATGAGGACATAGGCTTGTCATCCGAGGAAACAGAAGAAGATGAGATAGTTGAATTTCACGGTATATGGGACTTCATTTTGCCTAATTCTGATACTAAAAACGAACAAGGAGCTCTCCCAAAAAATTCCAGAAATAAAGTCGTTGCAGATCCTATTCAACCAACTCAAAAGAAGAAAAATGCAAGCCCTACTGCCAAAGATAAGGCTCCCATGAATAAATCTTCATTGTTTCCAGCTCAAAATCAGCCATCATCTTCCAATCCACCCTCATCATCTAAGACATTGGTAATCTCTGACTCTATGCAATACAACATTATTGAAGACATGAGGAAGACTAGAGCAAATATATCTTTGTTTGAGCTTAGAAAACTCAAACATCAACAGAAATAACTGCTTAAAGAGTTAAATGTAGTACCTTCTCCCCCTCTTCCAAATGCTATATTATCCAAGGTGGCCAAAGGAACAGGTAAGCCACCATCAGATAAAGTAGATGATACTGATGTTGTTTTGATTGGAGATAGATCTAATTCTCATACTCCTCCCTTTCTCTTGACCTATGAAATCTACAATAGAAATCTGCACAATTGCTTAATAGATTCAAGGGCTTCATCAAATATAATGCCAGCATCGGTTTGCTCAAAATTGAACATTGAGCCCCCAAAATTTGTATTGCATATTGCTCAGTTGCATCCAACTAAGGTTCAAGTCTTAGGAGAGATCAATTCAGTCACCATTAGGTTATCAGCTGATCCTAGAGTAGTCTGGAGAATTGATATATTGATTGCTGACATCCATGAGTTTTATTGGTTAATTTTAAGCAGGGATTTGTCTAAGAAACTCCATGGTTACATTTCTACTAATTGGTCTCATATGTGGCTCCCCTATAAAGGAAAACCAAATAAAATTAAGATCGATTGGGAGAAGCACATGAATCATACTGTAACGGAGTTTGAGCAGGAAAATCAACTGATAGCTTTCAATAATAACATTCTCAGAAATTACTCAGCCGAATCATTCTTTGGTAATTTTAATGCT
This sequence comes from Pinus taeda, assembly GCA_000404065.3. Classification (NCBI taxonomy): domain Eukaryota; kingdom Viridiplantae; phylum Streptophyta; class Pinopsida; order Pinales; family Pinaceae; genus Pinus; species Pinus taeda. The sequence goes on along the minus strand of APFE030691353.1, from coordinate 178,270 downwards.
CAATCATCACCTTTTTATGTTAATAGTTTCACATCACAAATAGAAAAATTTTCCCATACAGATACATCTAGGTGTGTGACTATTATTGAATAAATTGTTAATAAACCTATAGATAAGCCTCTATTTTGGTCTTTATATTTTGATGGGTCAAAATCTAATGACGGTGCAGGAGCAGGATGTATTTTAGTTAGTCTTGAGGGGGGAAAACTATTCTCTCATGCAAACTAGAATTTGAGTGTACAAATAATACTATTGAATATTAGGCATTGATTCAAGGGCTTTATAAAGTGATAGGCCTAAAGATTCAATATCTAAAGTATTTGGTGATTCTAAGATTATCATCAAACAAGTAAGGAATACTATCCATTGCCTTTCTAGACATCTCAAGCATTATCAGTCCTTAGTTCAAGACCTTATACCTCAATTTTTAGCATTTAATATTTCTCCCATTCCTAGATCTCAGAATGTAGCAGCTCATTTATTAGCCAATGTTGCTTCTAAGCTCCTTCCATCCGAGGATTACAGCCCTGATAGGTTTTCAGTAGAATTGATTTTTAGACCATGTGTTCTAGACAATGTTACCAATTGGCAGGTATTTAATCATGAAGAAGATGTTTTGAACTTCTTAACTTTTGAGAAATCCCATGATGACCAAATTATTGATGACAATGACCACGATCTTCAGATAAAGCAAAGACTAGAGGAAAATTCCATACCTAAATCCGTGGTCAAACTTGAAGATCTTTATGATATCAAGGATAGGTTTAAACAAGTTACTAATTCAAAAATTCAAAGTTTTACTTTGAGGTTTGAATTAATAAATCTTGGCACTAAGGCCAAACCACAAAATATTAATCTGGTACTAGGGCTCACCTCTGAAGAAAGATTTTCCTTTATCAGACTGTTGAATAAATATAAAAATGTTTTCGCTTGGAATTATGACGATCTAAACACATATGATAATTCTATCATACAACACACAATTCCAATGATTTCTAAGGAGAAACCTGTGCAGCAAAAATTGAGGAAAATACATCTGAATCTAGAGAGTCATATCAAAGCAGAGTTTAATAAACTCTTGAACGCTAAGATAATTTTCCCAGTTAAACATTCAAAATGGGTTTCTAACTTAGTACCTGTTAGAAAGAAAAACGGTGATATTAGGATCTGCATTGATTTCAGAAATCTTAATAAGGAAAGCCAAAAGGATAATTTCCCACTGCCAACAATGGAACGGACTCTTCATTCAGTTGCTAGTTTTGAATTAATTTCTTTCCTAGATGGTTTTTCTGGATATAACCAAATATTGGTGCACCTAGATGACAGATTAAAGACTACCTTCATAACCAAATGGGAACATATGCCTATCAGAAAATGCCTTTCAGTTTGATTAATGCTGGAGCTACTTTCCAAAGAGCAATGGATATAACATTCAAGGGTTTGATTAATAAGTTAGTTGTTGTCTATTTAGATGACATAACTGTCTTCTCCAAGAAAATAACGAATCATTTACATGATTTGAAACAAATCTTTGAACGCTGTAAAAGGTATGAGATTTCATTAAATCCCAAGAAAGCATTCTTCGCTCTTGATCAAAGGAAACTTTTAGGGTTTATCGTATCTAAATATGGCATTTATATTGATCCAGAAAGAATCAAGGAGATTTCTGATATTCCTCTACCACACAATAAAAAATCAATGCAATCATTTTTAGGTCAAATAAATTTTGTAAAAAGATTTGTTTTTGATTTTTTGCAAATTGTTTTACCTTTACAGACCATGATTAAGAAAACATCAGTGTTCAAATGGGGGCATAATGAAAAGGAAACTTTTAATTTAATCAAACAGGCGATCATTAATGCTCATGCATTAAATACTCCAAATTTTTCTAATCATTTTATTTTGTATACTTTAGCATCCGAAACTTCTTATTCAGTTGCGTTGACACAAATTAATGATCAGCGAGTTGAAGCACCCATATCGTTTTTCAGTTCTAACCTACATGGTGCTAAACTTAATTATTTTGAAGTAGAAAAGCAAGCTTTCATCGTGTTCAAATCTATTGAACACTTTAGGCCATTCCTCCTAAAGACTCATACCAAAGTAATAGTCCCATTCTCGGCAGTGAGACAATTGCTAATCCAAAGGGAAGTAGGAGAGAAGAGAGCCAGCTGGGTTATAGCATTACAAGAATATGATTTAGATATTAAACCAATGAAAATTGTTAGAGGTCAAGGTTTTTGCAGGTTATTAGCAGGAGCTTCTAACATTCTGGAACATGAAGATTCAAACAATGCTCACCAAATAAATGAGATAAGTATCATGAACTCTGAATTTCAATATGCAGATTTGGTCTTTTATTTAAAAAATGGATATGCTCCTCCTAATCTCTCTTACAAAAACAAGCGTGCCTTGAGGTTGAAAGCAAAACACTTCGAAATCATTGATGATGTGTTATTTAGAATGAATTATGATTCGGTTTTGTTAAGATTCCTTGAAAAAACTGAAGCACAGAATGTGTTGCAGGAATTACATGATGGTCCAGCAGGTGGACATTTTGGAGGTGATACAACAGCTCACAAGATAATACATGCTGGACATTATTGGCCCACTTTATTCAAAGATGTCCATGACTATGTAAGGATATGCAAAACATGCCAAATTGCTAGTGGAAGACAAAGGAAGCAAGTATTTCCTTTGCAACCAGTGAACATTGAACAACCATTCAAATAATGGAGACTGGATATCATAGGAGAGATTGTTCCACATTCTTCCAAGCAGCACATATATATCCTTACAGCCATGGATTACTTCACAAAGTGGGTAGAAGCAAATCCTTTGAAGGTAGCCAACTCTAATGCAATAATCGAATTCATCGATCAATTCATCATTACCAGGTTTGGCGTACCTAATGATCTCATTTTTTATAATGCATCTTATTTTTCTGGAAATACCATACTTGAATTTGCTCTTAAAAGAGGATTTAAATTGAAATATTTTGCGAACTACTATCTCTAGGATAATGGTTTAGCATAATCAACCGATAAAAATCTTATCAATATTATTAAGAGAATTGTTGACCAGAATCAAAAGAATTGGCACAAGTCTTTCATATTTGCATTATGGGGAGACCACATAACACAGAAGGCCTCAATAGGTACTTCTCCATTCAATTTAGTGTATGGGAAAGAAGCTATGATACCAACAAACTTAGCACTCCCATCTCTAGCCCTAGTGAAATTTATTGAAGAAAACCCCTCCTCTTCTATTCAACTAAGACATGATCAAATCCTTAAATTAGAAGAGGAAATGGAAAAAGGCAGAATTACACATGTAAAACATCAATAGATTATTAAATATTCTTTTTAGACAAATTCTACCTACCCAATTTTTTTTACAAATTGGTGATCTTGTTTTGAAATGGGACAAAGCGCATGAAGATAAAGGGGAACACAGTAAATTTCAAAAAATGTGTCTTGGAACATTTCAAATCATTGAGAAGATTGTCTCATCAACATTCATGTTGCAAGATCTATTAGGAAAGAGAGATTCTCTTCCTGTCAATGGGCTTATCTTGAAAAAATTATTTACTTAAGGAGGTAATCCCTTCTTACTTGTAAATATTAATTATGCAGTTTTGTTTGTTCTAATTTTTATTTGTAGGAAATAAGGTTGTAAATAGCCTTCCATTGACCTTTTACTATGTGAAAGTTATTTAAGAAAATATGTAAATACTTACTTTTTATAGATGGAAACCTTTAAGGAAAAGGCTACAGTTTTAGAAGGTTAGATAAAAATAAAACTCTGAGGAACTCTTCTAAATTTGTAAAATCTCCACAAGCCTTAAAAATACTATAAATCATTCCAAGTTTTAAAGAGCCAAGAGAGGTTATTTGTAAAAAGTGAAGACTTTTCCAAACTTAGCATATACAACTCTTAAAGTGTCATCCATAGACTCTTAAGAAGAAAGTCATTCACCCCATCCATTAAGTTTGTGATTTTTCAGAGTGTAATTCTAAAATATGTTTGATATAAAAGATAGGAGGTCTCATTATGAGCCTGCTTACCATGATCATAGGGAACTAATTAAACTGACATTACCAATACTACATATCAAAATAGGGTAATGGCTTATAATCGTAAGACAAGAGGTCTCATCACAAGCCAACTTGTTCAGTTCAATTACAAAAAGTGAATGGCATTGTCAACAGCTGGCCACCAAACCAGGATAATGGTTTTTTATCTTTTAAAGAAATAAAAAGAATAGAAAATACAAAAAGAAAAAATATGTGTAGACATATGTTTTTGAGTTATCTCTCAAAATTTATACTCTTAGATGGATGGGACAATGAATGTTTAAATGGTTAAAAGGTAACCCCGTCGAGACTATAAACGTGTGCTAGCAGCAGAGGCACTACCTGTGACAACAGAGTAAACTTAAAAGCTAATTGGAGAAGCCCCCTGCTTTATCTATACCAACGAATCAAAGCTTGAATAAGCACAAAATGTTTTTTATCTTAAGATTGGAAAAGGAATTACAATTTTTATTTTTTTATTTTTTTTCAGAGTTAATCTTTATCCAACTATTCTTAGATTTGTTTTCTTTATCCTCAATGGTTTCCAAATTAAGAAAGTTATAGATATTGCATTACTTTCTCAGAGATAACTGTTTCTCCCAACGAATCGCCAATTGTTATACTATACAACAACCCTCCCCATTTCAAAAATTTTTATCCAAAACTTTAACAAGAATGGGTCCTCTTTTTAAGACTTAGTTAAAATCAATAATTCAATAAAAATCGCAAGCTTTGATTTAACCACATAACACATGAAAGTCTTTATGAAAAGGTCCGATCCGATATAAATATCAACCAAGACCTTTTTTGTAAAATAAATGTAAAATAGTATGCCACATCCGTTATTTAAAGGATAGACTTAAAAGGCTCACACTGACAAATTTCCAATGCGATAATACTATAAGAAACCTCAAATCACATCAAAGAAGCATTCCAATAATTCCACTAAAATCTCCCAATGCGATAATTCGATCGCAATCGGCCATTGCTAAAGGCATGAGACACATAACTATCTATTTTCAATAATCGATGTGATTTCATTAAAAGCGCACTTTTCAATAAAAGGTTGTTAAATGAACGTTTGCGGGTTTAAACCTTAAATCAATTATAAATGAAAAACAAAAGATTTATTCATTATCCCGCCTTCCCATAATAACTCACTTTTATCGCAATTGGAGATATGAATGAAAACAACTAAAGCTTAACCTTTGTGCCTCCCGATATGCGATATGCGATTCTCGCTAATCGTTGATCGGGAAAGCTAAGAGATCCACTTTAAAGGACTGTTATTAATATGTGTGATGCGCATATCATTATGACATTTAAGTATCACAATTAGCGGTTGTGAAAGTCATTAATAGAGCAGTTAAGGCTCAATCCTTCGAGGATTTCATCCATGGTAATATTTGAGTTCGTATTACTTATCACGCTTGAATTACCATTAATCTTTTTATTCTTCATTGGCTTTAAACAGTTTTTTCTCTGTTACGTTCTTTTGTTTCTTTTACAGAGCAAGCCTGAGTTGATGAATCCAGTAAAAATGACGAAGACGTCAAAGAAACCAAAGGCCCCCGTCATAGCCAAAGATGAACCAGTGAAGAAGGTCTTGATATCTGATACTACCTGCCTCGGTCTAGGCAAGACCTCCTGGGAAAGTATTTACAATTTACTGGAAGTTGAGGAGCCAGAAGAGATCGAGGAAGTGGCAACAATAGATTCCACGGACAAGTCAAAGAATACTCTTAAGGATTTTTCCAGCTCCTATCTTCATAGAATAGTAGCACGTGCCAAAGTTTTACCCTATAATGACTTGGTCAGATGGGTTATTTAAAGCATCAATATCATAGACAGAACTTTCTTTACGGCTGATGGAAGAATATTCGGGTCATTCAGAGAAGAAGATATCAAAAGAATGTAACGTTTTCCTGAAGTGGGGAAGCGATATAAAAAATAATTTTTGGAGGTTTTTGCCAAAGAAAACGCCATCAAATCGGACCCTATCAGACAATGTAGGCATTTTCCGACCAAACACAAGCATGAATCATCAGGTATGTACTCCATAGACTAGTTGGAATCTCCTTATTGTTAAGCTGGTGCTATGATGTGCAGAGTCTTTGGAGTCCATGATTTTGCCAAATTTCCTATAGAGATGGTACCTTCAATGGAGGCTACAATTAATTCCTATATCATGGATTGGGCGACCATTTTATCTGATAAAATGGCCAACCAAATACTTAATTATAGGAAAAACATGTTCGTGACTACCCGGGTAATACCCTCATTTTATATGAGTGCTTATATTGTGAACACTATCTGCTTAAATTCTGAAATCCCATTCTAGGATAGAAATGGACACTACAGGACCCGAACCCCATTCATATCTATCATAAGGAATTGTGGAAAGCCCATTACAAAAATCATGTTTATAGAATCTGTCATGGTTTCATCCTCCCTATGTATTATGCCATATTCAATAAACCTACTCCTAGGTTGTCCGAGGAAGCCTGTGTCGACTTAATTGCAATTGGTAGTTGGTTTGGTGAAGGAAAGTTCACCTACATTAGAATTTTTGGTAGCACTACTGACTCACATGTCCTTCCCTTATACAACCCTGATAAGTTACTTACCAGAGAGTTAGCATATCAGATAACAGTAGAAGGGATGTCAAGGAACCTAAAGGAGACTAAAAAGCATATATGGCCTTCATTCCCCCTCCGAAGTGGTTCTTTCACACTGCATGACTTTAAACATGCAGAGAAGGAAGTTGAGAAAATAAAAATGTTAAAGTTAGCAGTCATCTCAAAAAGGCAGTATGATCCTAAATCTGTTGCCTACAAAGTCACTTCTCAAGACAAAATCGCCAAGTTTGAACATGATAAGGATAGTTATGATGATTTGTTTGCTTCAATTAAGTTATTTTCTCAAGTAAAACAACTGGCAAAAATCAAGTTGGGAGCAGAGGGACTAAAGGAATTTTAAAAGTTCAGGACATAGAGATTGGAAACTCTACCTCTAGACTTGTTAAATACTACCTCTATGGTGCAACCACAAGGCCATTATGAAGAGAAAATTATTGAAAAGATTCCTTAAAAGGAAAAGACCCCAAAAAGGGAACAGACACATGAAGGAACTAGTGAGCCCCTTGATACGAATATAAATGTTGATCCTACTTTACTTAAGGAATATGGGAAGTTTGACTTAATCATCAATAACCCAAATAAATCTCAAGAGATCACTACAACAAAAATGTCTACAGTGAAAAATCCAGAAGTTGTTACAGTTCTAATTGAAGGAACAAGTGGCCTACCTAGAATTCAGCAGGGCATAGAGATTATTCCCGAGAATCCTACTGATGAGATTGTACTACAAACTGAAGAAATAGCACCTCTTGATGTCTTCTATAGTCCGAAGCATAGGGTTATAGTTAAAAGACAGAGGAAGAAGAGGAAAAGTGATCAAAGTCCTCTTTTAACTCCTCAGGCAGAAATGGTGAATTTGGTATGGAAAGCAGAAGTCAATCCCTCCGAGGATTTAACAAAGCTATCTCAGTATGCAGGAGCTTACACAGTGGCGACAATAGATAAAGCCTTAGAGGTTATCCATCTGATGAGGGAAAAGGATCAGACGATTACCCAACTTGAGGTGCAATCGGCAGAGCAACAACAAAAGATAAATCAACTTGAAAAACAATTAATAGAACAGAGGCAACCAAATGAGCGATTAAAAGAGTAGTTGAAACTGGAAAAACAGAGGATTGATGAGTAGACTCTCCATAAACAATAGGAATTGTCTTAGGAATTAAACAGGTTTCAGATGTTAAGTGACCAAGAAAACAAGGCAAAGGAAGATTAAATCGCACAAATGAAAGAATAGATAGAAATGTACAAGGGTTATCCAGAGGTAAGCGAATTTAGAACAGAAGCCTTGGAAATAACGAAAGCCTTGTCTCGATAGTTGGATATTCTTTGCCACAGTATATCATTGACCAACACCTTATGCGATATCTCTGCATCATTGATTGAAAAGGCAGTATACGCCAGACTTGAATTAGATAAAGCAGATGAAAGGTTAACCAATTTTCTATCCTGGCAAGATTCCTAAGAAGGAATAGCTACCAACCTACCAAGAATACAAGAATCACATAAGGAAATCCTGTTTTCCGAATGGGAGTCCTAGCTAATGAAATCTGAAAGAGAAACTTCTAGATGCAGAACTGCAATGAATGGTCTAATCGAATTAATAAATAGCAGTTTTCATATGTCTAATTTGATCACCGATTTCTCTCCAGGAAAACTCCCAAAAGCATAGTCATTGGAACAACATTGGAAACAGGAGCTGGCACACAGAGAAAAACAAATTAGAGGAATCCAAAGCTTGACATGGGAAACGTTCTGGTTTTTCCTGGTCAAGCCACATAGCCAGCAGATGGCCATGATATGTCTCTCAGATGCAATCAACTGCATGATCTCCGAACTCTCTTATGCCACCTATACAGCTCAGCTACACTCGAGGATGAGACAGCCTCTAGAGATCTAGCCTATGCTCGCAATCTATCAGCTGCAATCACAGGAAAAGAAGTTGATACAATGAATTCATTCAACCACTATACCACTTCTATTTTCATGATGAATCCCAAATTTATATGTCTACAGTTGGACCAGCGCATAGCGATTTTTATTAATAGTTTGTTGTTATTTTTATTATTTAAGACCCTTTCATGTATTTAGAAAGGGTCCGCAATTTGTATTAAAACTTGATTTGGGAGTTGCACTACTGTACTTCTAATATTTTTTTATCACAAACTGGACCAAGTTCTGCATTTTGGTCAAAGAGGCTTTTATAAGATTTTCACTTTTGCATCTTTTGAAGGTGTTCTCAAATAGGAAAGCAAAATCTGAATGTTGTTTACATCGGGAGAATTATCAATGTTTTTGTCTTATTTCTCTATGTGAATGAACATTTCTCAACATTGCTATTTTATATCATATATATATATATATATATATATATATATAGATATATATGTCAGTGATATATATTATGATCAATGCGATAATGTTTTATTATTACTTTGTTTAACTACTTAAATAAAGTAATCATCATATGAATACATATTTCTATTTTATGAATAAGTCAGCTTTATGATTACTTGTTTAATAGAAACAATAAAAAAATCACGTTGTTAAAAGAATACCCAGGATAGATCAGTTACATTTGTATATTTTTGCATTATGGGATAAAACACTTATCACCTTCTTTATACACTCCAAACCAATCACCCATCAATTCATATATGATTCGGAAACTGGTCCCATTACATCCAGTCGGAGCCACCACACCAAGGAAAAGGAGCTGCACTAAGGTCTAGACCAGGTGGTTTTCCCTGATGTTGATGCAACGATTTTAGAGGCCTCAACACATTACAATCCTCCATCTGCTTTATGCATCATCACACCATAAATATAGACTAAAGAAGAGCCCCACTCATGTCCATCATTCCCCTCTCCTTGACACCAATTAAAAATCACTTGAATCAATGTTACAATATCATCACACCATCAGTACAAACTAAGGAGGAGCCCCACTCTTGCCCATCATTCCCCTCTCCTTTACACCAATTAAACATTACTTGAATTAATGTTACAACGATTGGGGTGATACGTTAATGGGAGTGGTGGTCGTAAGCCATATGTGAGCTATTATATCCCCTCCCACTAACATTTCATTTAATTTTCTTAATAAATTTAAAAAAAAAAATCAAATTTTTAGTGATATGATATTTTAAGCATTATTAAAGAATTAGTTTGGGTGTTGTCTACTAACGCCAAAAATTTTCCCAAACGACAGTCTTCTAAACAAAATTCGGTGATTTTTTTTTAAAAAATCAGAATGCTTGAGTGTTTAAATCGCATTTTTTTATGGTGGAAATGGGTTCAACACCATCAAGAACCCATGGGGCACCCAAAATTTTGAAGTTTGATAGCTATAACCTAGTTTTCAAAATAAATTGCAAGTTTTTCTCATAATCTTATGTGAATTTCCACTATCTTTTGAGCTAATTTATAGGTTTTTTTAGACTACGTTATTAGTTTATAAATATTTTGATAATATCTTTTTTATTTAAATAATAATGGCTTTGTGAAAGTTTGTAGCCATCATTATCATTAACGTTTGAGAAGAATTAAAAATTACAGTTCTCCATTTCACCTACTTATCATTTTATTGTATCTGTGCGCAGGTATAACACATTAGTTTTTCCATTGATTGTAAATTAATTTATTGTTGACTAAAAAATATATATTTTTGCTATAGTTTAATTTTAATTGTTTTATTATTTATTTATTTATTTTTATTATTTAAATATATTTTTCTGGCATCTGATTGGTTGATATTATTTACTTCTTATTGCTGATGACGGTCGTGCAATGAGACAATATAGTCAGATGTATTAATGAAAAATAATTACATCAATAACAAAACTAAATGTTTACACATGGTATTTCGTTGAGGTGCATGCATCAATCAACAAACAACATAAAGAAAAAAGCATTTCTTCACAGGTTGATCCGCAGAATAGGCACGCAGGCAGATAGGATTAATAACAAGAGAAATTACAACAATGCCAATATTATTTGTATGATTAATGAAAGCAGAAATTACAATAATACAAATTTTATTGGTACCAAAATGAGTAATGATGGGATAGATTTTATTGACATATATCCACCAAATCTTTTTTTAGATTTAATGTTTTTGTGATCCTCATTTGTTACATGATCAAATATCTTTTAATACTTTATTTAGTGAGATTTTGTTAGTTTATTTACTAAGATTTTGTTTATTCATATTGTTTTTTATATATGATTTTACTTATGATTTCATTTCTGAGAAAGAATCTCCATTCTCGCATTTTTTCCTTTGTTTTAGGTATTTCTTTTTTGGGTTCTTCTTGAATATATTTCTTTTCCATAAAATAAAATTGCTTTGATAGAAAACTACTATCTCACAAGTCCTTTCAACTATTTCATTTTATTTTTCTTACTCTTTTTTTTAAAATTATTTATTTTTAACAATAAGACAAGCTTATTCTTTTATTTATTATACCTATCATAGGCATAGTATTACGCATTCAATTTTTATTTTCATTAAGTATTACTTTACTTTGTTTTTGACAAAAAAAAAATTGTTTGTCCGTAATTTAACATTATGGATTAAATTCTATTATTTTTTATTAATGTTTAAAATTATTTATTTGCAACATGATTGGTTGAGGCCTTATTTTGTAATGATTAACTACTTCAGATTTTTTCTACTATAATTTTTAGATGCAGTTACCATATTAATGCCATGATTCTTAGATACTTTTAGATTTTTCATTCTTAAGCTTCATAGGAGTCCACCAAAAATTAAAATCTTTGAAATTAGCTCATACTCACCGAGCTAGAACAATCGTCCCTTAAAATATATTTATCTATTTGTCCTTTAAAACTTTATAGAGAATAATAAAATAACTCAATTTACCAATCAATAAAACATGAATTGACTATATTCTAAACTTTAACACTAACTTGAATTTAAATTTTTTACTTTAATTCAACTATATTTAAATTAAGCGACACGTACTAGCTACTATATAACACTTGTTACTATATATATTATTAACATTTCCATAATTATTTCAATTCACCATACTTACCACTCACCAACAAGTCAATTATTGTTAAATATAACCTTTTATGTAAGTCTAACTATCCATTAAAGGCTAAATTCTAATAAAATATCCATTAACGGCTAAATTCTAATAAAACATCCCTACAATGAAAACGAACTTATAGGATTAAAGGAAAGTACAAAAGTCAAGTCTCCACTCTCGCGTGAATTTTAGTTATGCGTATTTTATATGCAATAATTCTTTTTTATCTCTCGTTGGAGCACGCGATAGTTATGCATATTTTTTTTTAATTAATTTTATTTAAAAGTAAGTAGAGAAGTATGGTAGGTGTATGTTTAGTTGATTAGTCTATAGTTGGGGTTTTTAAAGGTGTTAAATTTATTTATGTTTTAAAAATATAATTTAATTAATGAGAAATTATAATTTACTAAAAAGTAAATTATTAGATTTTTTTAGAAAGTCATAATGTAGAATAGTTAGATAACATTCAGTTTTTTTATATATAATAAAATATTGTTTAATAGATTGGTTGTAGAAATATGTAGTATTTTTTATTAATTAGGAGAAAATGTTATTTATTGGAGTGAGTTAGATTAGGCATGACATCAAAAATGTTGAGAAATGACGACAACAATTAAACTACCTTGGTAGTTCATTTCATTTGGCATCAAATATTTACACCATTTTACTATCCAACTTCTCTAAAGATATTGTTTATATGTAGTTTGTGGCTAAACAAATGACATGTATGGAAATCGCACAAATATCGCATAATAAAGCAAACTTGTCTTGTGTAAATTTTGGAGTGAAAATTTATTTTATTCATTCTTTGCAATTATAACACTTGTTCGCACGCTAAGTACAACAAATGGTATCAAAACCATATCTTGATGTTGTTTGGGGCATCCACATTATGTAGTCTTGAAGGTTTTTTTGGGTTTCCTTCCTCCTTGAGTAAGGAAAGGACACTAAGCTATCTGGAGAATTTTCTTCGCCAAAAGGAGTTTTGTTTATGCTACGACAAGGAAATCATATTATGAGATCAAGTATCTTTAGCTCATATGGATGGGAACCTAGTTTCATTGGTTACATATGCCATGAACGTGATAAAGATGATCGTGAGATGAAGAAAAAAAATTCTATGAGGACTCCACACACATACTTGTGTTGACAAATTTTGATGTTGTTGAGCACGAGTATTTGCATTAGTGGCTAATTGATTTTACTGCCACTGCGCATCAAATAGTGAACAAGTTATTTGTAGTGGAGAATGACCTCAGAACTATTGCCTTTGTGATTCGTTGACATCCTAAGGGGCGAGACTAAAGGGTGGACTATTTTGATGGGTCGGGTGTGTGACTTTAGTTGAAACGAACTGAAGGGTGTTCCCAGACGAGTATTTGGGCGACAAGTTTTTATCCAAGTGTATTGACAGCTTGAGTGGTCATGGGTGTATGTGAAGAAGTTTTGGGTCCTAAATTTAGTGGTTTGTAGTAACTTTAGGGTTTTGAAGAAAAATTAATGTTTTTATTTTTGCTAAGAGAGGTCTTGTATGTGTGTATTTTGGACCAACTTAGTAATAGCCTAAGTTTTAGGATTCAAAAGAAGCATGTGCATAGAGAATGGAAAATATAATGAATATAAAGTTCGAGGTGGGGAAATTCAATGGGAAGAATAAATTCAATTTGTTGAAGCTCAAGATGTAGGATTTGTTGGTGTGACAAGCCTTGCACAAGGCCTTGGATGACCATAGTAATAAATCAATGGATATGTTTGATGAACATTGGGAAGATTTGGATGTGAGAGCCCTCACCATGTTCATTTATGCTTGGGAGACAATGTCCTTTTCAATATTATTGGAGAGGAAATATATTATGGCTTATGAATAAGACTCGAGGGTCTTGAAATAATGAAATCCTTGACAAAGTAAATATACTTGAAGAGGAAACCACAGAATATACAAATGAAACAAGGTACCAAAAATACTAAGGATTTGAATGTTTTCAATGCATTGATATGCTAGTTAACTAATATGCATGTAAGGATTGAGAAGGAAGATAAGGCAATGATGTTTTTATGTTTGTTACTTGAATCTGTGAATCATATAGTCACTGCCATTATATTTAGTACAAATTATCTCTTGAATATGATTCTATTGCAGGAGCATTGTTGTCTAAGGAGGTAGAGAGGAAATCGAGTATAGAAAACCTCACACTATAAGTAATGATGGCTAGAGGTCAATCTAAAGAAAGAGGGGAGATGTCAAGAGGTAGATTAACATCTATGTCAAAGGAAAAGAAGGATAAGTTAAAATGTTGATCATGTAAGAAAACTAGGCATCTCAAGAATGATTGTTAGAAGATACAATGATCCAATAAAGACTCCAAGATGGAAGAAAATCCAACTTAATTAGTTTCAAGTATTGTTGATGAAGTTTTATCTATCGGTAATGACTCGCAATATCATGAAGAAATATGATTATATTGTGATGCTTCACACCATATGTTTCCACATAGGAGTTGGTTTTCCTCTTGTCAAATTATTAATGGTGGTTTAATGCTTATGGGGAATAATATATCTTGTAAGATTGTTGAGGTTATAGCATTAAAAATAAAATGTTTGATGGTATTAGTATTGCAAGGATGTTGATAGAGCTAACAAATGTACTTGAACTTATAGAAGAATTTAATTTCTTTGGAAGCTTTGGGTTTTGGAGGTTATAGGTTTACATGTCAAGGTGGAGCACTTAAAGTATCCAAGGGAATTTTGATGGTTATGAAGGCTACACAAACAAGGAACCTTTACAAGTTAGAAAGAAACATCGAAATAAAAGAAAAAATAGTGGCATCTAAAGTAAGTCATTGTATAAAATAGTGGAATAAAATTTTGCTAGCTTAAGAAGTCATTGTATGACTTGAAGTAGTGTCCCAGTAAATTGTACAAGAAGTTAGATTCCTTCATGGTGAGACAAAATATTACTGGAAGTGACTACGAACATTATGTTTTAAAACTTTAATGGCATATTAAGTTTCTTGTTGCTATATGTTAACAATATGCTTGTTGTAACCATAGTTAAGACCAACAAGTTAAATGATCAATTGACTAGGACTTTTATTACGAAGGATCTAGGAGTTACAAGGAAAATTGAGCATTGAAATACAAAGAGACAAAAAAATGGTAAAGCTTGGTTATCGCAATCAAAGTATGTGGAATATGAAACCTATAAATATTCCTTTAGCTTCCCATTTTAAGCTTTCTTCAAGGATATCTCTTAGTAGTAAAGAAGAAAAGGGTTATATGAATCGTGTACCATATGACAAAACAATAGGATATTGAAAGTATGCAAAACAATATTTCACATGTGGTTGATGTTGTTAGTAGATACATAGAAAATGTAGGTATAGATCATTCGGTTGTAGTGAAATGGGGGCTTTGGTATCTTAGAGGCATAAGTTCTCATTATATTATCTTTTATGGAGATGAAGTAAATATTGAGAAAATTATTACTCAAGAAAGTTGTTAAGAACATGTACTTTCCTTCGCTTATAGGAAAGGTGATGAATGGACTTGGGAAAGGAAATTATTGTGAAGGTGGACATTGTTGAGTAATGACAACAATATTTGAGCCACCCTAGTGGTTTGTTTCATTTTCTAGTAGGAAGTTAAACCATTTCACTATCCAAATTTGCCATAACCATTGTTTATATGTAGTCGTAAATGAGATTTATGTAAATCCAACAAATTTTAATTAATAAATACAACCTTTCCGCGTTTAAATTTTTAAGTGCAAATTTGCTTTACTTTTTCTCTACAGTTTTAACACTTCTTTGCAAATTCAGTACAAAAAAATCCACTGATTGACACTATAACCTAAGAGTATAAACAATAGTTCACAAGATAGACATATTGATAACTTGTGACTTAATAAGGACTAAGGTATCGTGAGGCACATTGGAGTGGACCTTTACCCCTAGGGGTATACCCTTCTAGCCTTATCACAACAAGTCAAAATATCAATTATTAGATTTAAATCAAAGTAGGGAGGAGAAGAAACAAAATGGGGATGCAAACAAACAATCTATTTAAACACTTGAACTATAAACCCTAAATGAAAATGAAAATATGACATATATCAATAATGAAAAATAGTGATTAATTGGGAGGATATGGAATCAATTGTTTAATTCCTAAGTATGTATAATTTCAATTCCTTTTATTAAAGAGCATATATTATTATTTTAAATATAAATTTAATAATTGAGATAAGGCTTCATCATTTAAATGTGTTTAAAGAATTTTTAAAGTTAATATTTATCTAACATATTAATTAAATTAAATAAATTGATGTAATTTTATTTTAAGGGAAAATTTTTCTTTTTATATTATGAAAGTTATAAAAGGGTTAAATATTTTTCTTAAATTAAAATTGGGAAATTTTATATAATAAAATTTCCACTTGAGTTAAACAATGCAATTATAAAACATTGGTGACCTCGGATTTCAAACAAACCATGCATTTCTCATATGCCAAAAAAGAATTATCTTGCAAATGTTCACAGTTAATACATCACAAAATTTATTATCGTTATACATTTTAGCAAAACAGTTAGTACTCTAAATACTTTAATAAAAATAACCATTAATGAAAAAGATGATTTATGGCTTCTTCTAGAACAATGTTGGAAGTAAGGGAGTTCTTAGTTCCAAGACATTATCTTCTATCATTCCCAAAATTCATCTCATCCACGTATATGAATCCTTACAAACATTCCCCCTAGGGTTTACAAGTATCCTTGTAGATCTGGGATGTTGGCAATTTCTAAACATAAAGCAGAACAACACTCCATAATATACGTGTCAAAAACATTAGTAAACCAAACCGATATGTAGGGTAGCGAACGACCAATATGGTTATATAGACTTGTTGTGCACTACAAGTTGGGAATAAATAACCCTATGAATGGTCAAAGGAGTGATCGTCGTGTCTCTACATACAAATTGTTGGAAAGGTAGAGGAGGAAAGGAAAAAAATAACACAAAATACACATAATTTGTGGCCTTCTAATCATCACAAAAAATGATGATTAAAATGAACTCAATGAGGGGTATTTAACCTTTCTTGACTAGTGACTCACTTAAAATAAGCTTGACATGAAACCACACCACAAATTCAACTTTACCCAAAATAAGACTTAGCTCAAATTGACTCAACTTAACTCAGTTAAGTGACTCTCTAATTTTAGACAACTTTGCATGCATGAGTACTTAGTTATCTGTAACACTCCCCCTTAATTACGACTGCTAAAATAAGACATGACTGATGACAAATCAAACACACATGTTGGTCTAAGTCTCATCTAGGCTTATAACACCCAAGTTTCCTCCGTGAAACTCAAATATGTCTTTCGCTAATGGCTTAGTGAATATATCAGCCAATTGATCACTCGATTTACAAGGCTTCAAGTTAACTTCTCCATTGGTTAGAAGTTCTCTAATGAAATGATATCTTGTATCAATATGCTTGCTCTTTTGGTGAAACACACTATTCTTGGATAATGCAATGGTTGAGGTATTGTCACAATATATTGTTGTTGATCCTTGTTGTTTCTTCTTGAGTCCATCTAAACTCTTCGTAATCATATTGCTTCACATGTTTTTGATGTCGTTGCTACATATTCTTCTTCTGCTAATGAAAGTGCCATAATACGCCGCTTCTTAGATGCCCATGAAATCACACCTAAGACAAGATGGAACACATAACCAGAAGCGCTCTTCCTATCATCCAAATTGCCTGCAAAATCATTGTCATTGTATCCAATCAAATCCTTCTTTTTTGTGCTTGCATAAAAAATGCCACAATATGTAAATCCTACTATGTATCTCATAATTCTTTTGCTTTCTCTCCGATGTGAATCCTTTGGGGGTTCCATAAATATAAAAATCGAACTCACTCCTTGCATAATATATGGTCTTGTCGCTGTGAGATGCAAGAGGCTGCTAACCAATCTTTTGAATAGAGTTGGATTCACTTCTGATCTGTCATTATACTTAATTTTGTCCCTGTTGCAACTGGTGTAGGGTCCAATTTAGAATTTCCCATCCTGAATCTTTTCAACAAATCTTTGGAATATTTATTTTGACAGATAAAATTCCTTTTCAGATTTCTCAACTTCTATGCCAATAAAATATTTCATGAGACCAAGATATTTCATCTCAATTTCTTTTTGGTTACTTTAAATTCATTTAATTCAAGATCACCAATATAAATCATGTGATCAACATATAAGAAAATAATAAAAATCCTTCCATGCTCATTTTCCTTTGTGCACAAGATAGGCTTAATGTTACTTCTACAAAATTCATTCTTGATCATGTAATTTTAAATTCTTCTATACCAGGCTCTAGGCGCTTGCATAAGTCCATACAACACTTTCTTCAACTTGTAAGCTTTATCTTTTTATCCTTCAACTTCATATCATGGAGGTTGTTTCACATAGATTTATTCTTCTATAATTCCATTTAAGAAGGCTTATTTCACATCTGTTGCATACACTTTCCACTTGTTATGAACTACTGTGGCTAAGACTATTCTTGCAGTATCCAATCTGGGTACCAAAGAATATTTTTCTCCAAAATCTATTCTTGGTTGTTGCGAGAACCCTTTTGATGTAAGACTTGATTTAAATTTGTCAATTTATCCTTTCTCATTCAACTTTGTCTTATACACCCATTTCACACCAATGAGATTATTGTCCTTTGAGAAATCAACCAAATCCAATGTATCATTCTTTTTAATAGATTATTTTTCTTCATTCGTAACTTTCACCTAATTTTTATCTCTGATTGCTTCTTTAAACGATGAAGGTTGAAAATATTATAATGAAAAATTTGAACTAACTTCCAAATCATCATAAATATCTTTCATACTTCTCATTTTTCTCTTACCATTGCTTGATTCATCACGTGATTGATTACTGGGAGAATTTCGATCTATCGATCTAATTGAAGATCCATGTTTTTCAGAATATCTTGGAGTCCTTTCTATGGTGACTCTATTTGGTGTCTTCTCCTATAATTCTTGCTACTTCTTTTCTACTACATCCTCTTCTTCCGTCAGTGGCACTCTTCTATTAATTGTCTTGTCTATACTCCCATTCCATGATCTTGTTCTTTGAACATAACATATTTGCTGATTATGATCTTTTTGTTGCATGATTATACAATTTGTAAGCTTTTGATTGCTCACAATAACCAATAAATATGCATTTTTCACTTTTATTATCCAACTTACCTCTTAGTTCCTTAGGCACATGTGCATAAACTACACATCCAAACACTCTAAGATGAGATACACTGCAAGGCATACTTGACCATGCTTCTTTTGGTACTTTGTTCATCACACTCTTTGTAGGAGATTTGTTTATCATATAAACAACACATGTAACCGCTTCTGCCCAATACTCATTAGACAAGTTTCCTCCTTTCAACATGCTCCTTGCCATGTTCATAATTGTCATGTTCTTTCTCTCTATTACACCATTCTATTGTGGTGTGTATATGGTTGTAAACTACCTTCTAATTCCATGTTGTTTGCCGTGAGAATGGAATGCTTTCGAATCATATTCTCCTCCACGATTTTATCTCAAAACCTTGATCTGATGCCCACTCTGGTTCTCGGTTAAGTTTTTGAATTCTTTGAACTTTGAAAAAGTTTCTGACTTATTCTTTAGGAAATAAACCCATGTCTTTCTACTAAAATCATTAATGAAAATGAGAAAGTAACAACTTCAACCAATCAACTATGTCCTCATAGGTCCACAAAAGTGTGTATGAACCAACTTTAACGAATTTTTTGCTCTATATGCAACTCCTTTTTGAAAAATCTCAGGGTTTTTCTTTCCCAAGATGCAATAATCACAAGTGCTAGAAGGTTCCTTGATGGGAGGTAATCCTCTAACCATATGTTTTTGCTGCAACAATCTCAAACTAGAGAAATGAAAATATCCAATTCAAAAGTGCCAGAACCAGTAATCATTAGAACATGCAACTATAAAATAATTGATCTCATCACTATAATTCATGATTGGAGGAAAGAGCTTGTTCCCTGTCATTTTCACCTTTGTTATCAGCTGCTTGCTTGGACATTTCTCACACATAACACACATTTTTCTTGAAAAATAACCTTGTATCCTTTCTGCATCAACTTACCAACACTAATCATATTATTTTTGATACCAGGGACATAATATACCTCTGAGATTGTCTTCAGCTCCCCCTACTTAGTCAGAATGTTGACCACTCCTTTTCCATCTACATCCACAGTCTTGTCATTGCCCAACATTAGCTTTTTCTTCACATATTGATCCATATTGGCAACCAAACACTTCTTTCCTGTCATGTGGTTACTGCAACCATTGTATTATAGCCACACATTATCATAAGGTTCATGCATGGTATGACAAGCTAGGAACATGCAGTTAGTATTCTCTGTAGTGACATTATCTCTTTTCTTTCCTTGATCAACTATCCTCTTCCTACAATCACGGGCATAGTGACCAAATTTATTACAATAACAACATCTCACCTTTGACTTATCGACTTTTTTTATTGTTGTTGGAGCTTCTGTTATTGCTTCCACTTTCATGTTCACGCTCTTCTCTTCCATCTCTATGAGCACCATGTCTTCCGCCTCATCCTCTGCCTCAACCTCTGTCTCTTGAAATAGAAACCTAGCTTTTAAAATCAGTTTTCAAGGTGGAATCCTTATTTATGTCTATCCTTACTTCATGGGATTGAAGTGATCCCATCAACTCATTAACTATCAGCATTGCCAAATCCCTGGCTTCTTTTATGGATGTTAGTACAACGTCAAACTTGGTTGTCAAAGATCTAAGGACCTTCTCAACCATTGTTTCATCTTCTATGTCATCACCATAAATCCTTAATCGGTTTACGAAATTCAAGACTTGATTCATGAAGGAATCAATGTCCTCTATTTCCTTCATCTACAAACTCTCAAAATCTCTTCTAGTATTTTCCAACTTATCAATATTGATTTTGGCCATACCTTTATAATTTGTCACCAAAGTCTCCCACACTATCCTTGTTGATGACGTGGTCATAATCTTCTGGAACACTGCTAGGTCCACTCCTTGCTGGATAAGTTGCAACGGTTGTGAATTCATCTTTTTGTCTTTCTTTTATTGTTCCCTCTGCCCTCTGCATTAGTGAGGGTTTGTTCAGTCGCTTTATCTTTAGCTTCTAAAAATTCATTTATGACATGCTCCCAAACATAATAAGCCTTTAATGTGATCTCCATTTTGATGATCAATACATCATAATCATTTCATATAAATAATAGAAACTACTACTAACAAATAAATAAAACCATATATCTTTGGAAATAAAAAATAAAAAATAATTCTTCACATAATAATAAAAAACCCTTTTATAAAATGTTTTAATATACTCCCCTCCCCTTTTAATAAGCCAAATCTCATATATATTAAAAAAAAAAACCTCTATCACGCATTCACAAAACCAGTATATAAAATTCTCTTTTAACAAATCCGTTTAAACCCCTTTAATACCATAACATCTTTAATTCTATACCATAAAACACTTTTCAAAGATATGTGACGTACATATTGAAATGGTCTTTAATATGAGGCAAAAAAAATACCCACGCGACTCCATTATATGCTTTGAAACATGATTGTTTAATTTTTTATTATTTTCTCACGGGGCTTTCGCACCTTACGATATACTGCAGCTGCGAAAGTGACTAAACTTTCGCCGATTCATTAAGTTTGTGCCAATTTGTCAAACTTTTTTTTGTGTTATCAACGTCGCAATTTTAACTCCTTAAATATGCAACACTTAGCAACACAAATTTTTTTTAATGGTCCACTTTTTTCACATAGTTTTTTCGGCAAACTCCATGGATCTTGTATTCTTTTTGCTCTTATATTAATTTGTTGCAAAGGTAAAGTAGGAAAAACACAAAATTCACACAGAAAACACACCAGAGCTATCTTTTTTTATTGATCACACAAACTTCATGATTACAATGAACTTGGTGAGGATTATTTAACATTTTTGGACTAAAAACTCACTTAAAATAACATTGGTGTGCAACCACACACTAAATTGGATTTTACTCAAAATAAGACTTAACTCAAACTCACTAGATTTGACTCAATTAACTCACTCTCTAATTTTAAACAACTTTGCAGTAATTAGCTATCTTTTACTCAACAAACTCCTTTACACATGTAAATACACATGAACATAAATGCTTCTATGCGAAGGAAAACTTAATTAGAGAACGCAGACACAAAACCAGAACTGAACACAAACACTCAGAAACTTGCTCATTCGATTGCGAAAGAGGGTTTTTATACACAGTGGAAAAGTTTTTTGAGTCGGTGATGGTGGCTTCTTCAGGAAGCTATCTAACTCTCGAAAATTCCTCTTGAATTCTCCAAAAGGAACTAGATTGTGCATTAATGCAAGTGATTGGAATTATTAATGTTTTCCAACACTCCCCCTTAATTCCAACCATATGAAAAATATAATATAGCACAATACATAAGACATTGTAACCATACTCTTAATTGTCATGCCTGCTCGTCTAAGTCTCAGCTACGCTTACAACATAATCTTGATTTTCTACAACACATAACTTACTTCTGCAAAACTCAAAATTTGCCTTCCCAATAGGCTTAGTGAATATGTCAGCTACAGTCTCATTTGTATTATAGTATATTAGGGCAATTTCTTATGATTGGACCTTTTCTCTTATAAAATGATATTGTGTGTCTATATGCTTTGACCTTGCATGACATATAGGATTGTTACCCAATTTGATGGTGCTTTGATTATCACATTTGATTACTGTAGGTTCTTGTTGACCTTGATCAACATCTTCAAGTATTCTTCTGATCCATATAGCTTCACAGGTGGCACTACATAATGCTTTATACTCTGCTTTAGTTGATGACAAGGAAATTGATCCCTGTTTCTTACTGCTCCATGATATAGCTCCCGATCATATATTGAAGATGTATCCAATGGTCAATTTCCTGTCATTTGGATCTCCAGTCGAGTCAGAATCAAAATGACTTGCCAATTCAACATTACAAGCATTAGTATATTCAATACCAAAATTGATAGTTCCCTTTAAATATTGGAGGACCCTTTTTGCAGCTATCCAATGGCTTTCATGAGGCTTAGCCATGAATTGACTAAGTATTCTTACTGCATAAGAAATGTCTCGTCTAGTGGTAGTGAGATAATTTAGACTTCCCACTAATTGTCGAGACAATGTTCCGTTCACCTCTTTTATTTCATCTTCACTTCTCAATTTTATATTTTGTTCCGATGGAGTACTCACTGCTTTACATCCATTCATATGAAATCTCTTTAGTACCTCATTTGTATATTTGCTTTGTGTGATTAAGGTTCTTCCATCATCTCTCCATACTTCAACACCTAGACAATAGTGCATCTCACGAAGATCCTTCATCTCAAATTCCTTTGATAACTTCATTTTTATATCTTTAATCAATTTATCAGCAGTCCCTGTTATTACTAGATCATCAACATATATGGAGAGTAATACTATAGCTTCATTTATATCATCCTTGACATACAAATTAGGATCATTTTTTCTTTTGTTACATCCTTGCTGAAAGAAGAATTTGTCGATTTTCTCATACCAAGATCTGGGTGCCTATTTTAGTTCGTATAAGGCCTTTTTTAACTTGCATACAAGATGTTCTTGTCCCTTCTTTACAAATCCTTCTGGTTGAACAATATAAATCTCTTCTTTTAAGTCACCATTTAGAAAATTTGACTTCACATCTAATTGATGTAGCTTCCAATTATATTTAGTTGTCAATGCTATCATTATTCTGATTGTATTCATTTTAGGATCTGGGGCAAATGTATCTTCATAATCTATACCTTCTTTATGTGAGCAACCTTTTGCAACCAATCGTGCCTTATACTTTTCTATGCTACCATCTGCATGAGATTTTGTCTTGTACAACCATTTTGATCCTATAGGGACTTTATTTTCAAGTAATTATATTAGTTCTCAAGTTCCATTTTTCATTATACAGTCATATTCTTCTTTCATAACTTCCATTGATTCTTTATGATTTTTAGCCTATTCATAATTTAAGGGCTAAAATATAGTCATTACTTGAGACATTAAGGCATAATATTTATACCTAATAGGGGTCTGAATCTATCGTTTTGACCTTCTTAGAGGTTCATTACATCGTGGAGTACCTTCTCCTCTTCTTCTTTGTGGAGTGCCTTCATCACTTCTTTGTGGACTTTGACTTTTTGGTATGTCTTCTGGAATGTCCATGTGTTCTCGAGCTTGAGTTGATTCCAAAACTTCTTCTTGTTCCTTAAAGTTGTCATAAGGAGGTTTCCATACATTACGTTCATCTTCTTTTATTTTTTTATCCGCATGCTCATGAAATATAACATCTCTACTTGCAAAGACCTTCTGAGTACTTGGATCATACATTTTATATGTTTTTTGATCCGTAAAATATCCAATAAAAATGCATTTGATGGCTTTGGCATCTAAATTTATCCTATCCTCTTTAGGAATATGAGCAAAGGCCTTGCATCGAAATAACCTTAAATGACTAACTTTAGGTTTAAAACCATAAAATGCTTCAAATGGTGTTTTGTTCTCAATATACTTAGTACGGCTTCTATTTTTAAGATATACAGTTGTATTAATGGCTTCAACCCAAGAACTATTAGAAAGTCCTTTACTTTTTAACATACTACGAGCACATTCAACTAATGTTCTATTCTTTCTCTCAGCTACTCCATTTTGTTGAGGTGTATGTATAATGTGGTACAGTAAATTGTTGCATAATTCCATTTTATTTGCAATATTTGATAAAAGCTCCTGAAGTGTACTCACCACCTTTATCTGATCAAAGAATTTTAATGCTCTTGCATGTTTTCTTTTAAACCATACTCTTGAATTCTTTAAAGTATTCAAACACATTACATTTGTTTCTTATAAAGTATACCTAGGTGTATCTAGTGCTATCATCAATAAATATAAAAAAGTAATATGCTCCACCAAGTCACTTAGTTTGCATTGGACACTAGTTCAAGTATTTCACGTTTTGTTCTATTTTCATGCACATGAAATTCTTCCCTATGTTGTTTTCTTAGTGCACAACCTTCACATTCAAAGTGTTCACCCTTAATAATTGGAAGGCCTTCTACCATCAATTTCTTTTGTAGTAACATTAGGTCATTATGATTTAAGTGTCCATACCTTCGATGCCAAACCTCTATATTTGACATGCCTATTGATGCCAAAGCTTGATGCCCATTCTTCATTACATCCAACTCGTATAATCCTCCAACTCTCATTCCTTTTGCAACAACCCTGTAATTGTCCTACACATCCTTTACCAAACAATGTGATTTCACAAATTCAACTTTTAAATGTTGATCTGTAATAGTAGAGATTGAAATTAAGTTCTTCTTTAATCCTGGAACATACACCACATTTTGAATTTGTTTTTCTTGTCCATTAGGCATCATAACACTTATATCACCATATCTTTTAATTTCATGTGATCTATTATCTCCTAAATAGATGTGTCCACCATTATTAATCTCATGATAAGTATCTAACCAATCGCTTTTGCATGACATGTGGATTGATGCACCAGAATCTATAAACCAAGCATTATCATCATCAGTTTCTACTAATAAAGTAGCATTGGACACAAAAAATTTAAGATTGCTAAACTCATGACTAATTGCTTAATTTCTATCAACATAATTACCTAAACGCCTTCTTTGTTTAAATTGATTAGACCTTCTTTTCATGCAATTCTTAGCAAAATGGCCAGGTTTTTCACAATAATAACACACATCATCTCTACTTGATTTGGCATTTGTACTTGGAAAATGTGTACCTTGAAATGATTTTACCTGTGGTTTTCTCCTTTTATTTTTCTCGCACTGTTTGGCTTTGAAGAACTGCTTCCCTTTGGCCATCAATGCCAAATCTGAACTGGGAGATGTTGTTTAAGGCTTCTTCTCCGCTCTTCTTCCTGCATAAGCATACCTGCCAACTCATCAAAAGTAGGAGCCTTCTCTCTAGATGAAAGTCCAGTGATAAACATTTGATATTCATCAATCATTCCATTTAATGTCATAGTAACCAAGTCTGTACTATATATTGTTTCAACAATGTCACCTAATTTATGCTTTAGATCCTTAATTCTAGAAATAAAATTATTGACACTTTCATTTTCTTCCATCTTAATTGAAAGAAGCTTATTCTTTAAATATAATATTCGATTTGTAGTCTTTGTCTCATATAAATTTTTGAGAGTGTCCCATGTCTCCTTGGATGTTTTGCACTCTCTAATGTGCAGAATAATGTTGTTCTTAACGGACATTCACAAAAGCACCTTCGCTTTGTTTTCTCGTCGCTCCCAATCTTGAATTGCAGCGTCTATGGCTTGAGGGAATACTGGTTTGACTTTAGCTCCAGACACAAGCGTCCATATATTATAGCTTTCTATTAAAGTGTGCAACTTAAACTTTCAATTTGCATACTTTTTACCATCTAGCTTATTAGAATCTGATAGATAAGACTATGCTAATACGTTTTCCATAATATTAATCTTATGGATCCTCCACCCAATAAATACCAATAACTTTGATGACTCCTTAATCACAAATATAATTCCCCAAACAAAAGTCATAAAGTTATATTGAACTTCACAAATCAAAATATATTATTAAACAATGTGTCTCCCTCCTCCTTTTTAAATTATATATATAATTTTTTTAATAATAAACAAAACATGATTTCATCAAACAACCATCAATCTTTCTTAACAACCACCAATATTAAAAAAAGTTAGGAGGCCATTCATTAATCCACCAACAACACTTTTCACTTAATTGCAAACTTCCACGAAACTTAAGAGCCCTACTTCCAAACAACTACCACAAATGTATTTTTATGACGAACTATTCACTTTTTTGACTTATGACCAGAATTTACACATTTGTTTTGCTAATTTTACTTGCTCCTTAACAACGCCTTTTTTATTTTTATATATATATTATTCCACCATTCACCGCCATGGATACATAACTTCATTAATCATTTTAAGCAACTTCCCTAATTTAGTTTTCACTTAGTTTTAAACTTTGCATTAAGTGTAAATCCTTTGAGGTTCATAAGAAACAATTAAAAAAAAAAAATCGCCGTTAAAACAAAACATTGAAAAACATATCCAATAACCAAATTCTATCAACGATAGAACCTTGCCCACTATTCGATTTATAAAAAAAGAGGTCGATTTCTCTCTCACGGAATATGAAATATCTTGCTTTAGCACAGTCCACAAATACTACAGGGTTTACATCAAACTCCAAACACCAGATATCGAGGATTTACCAAGTTTCTTTGGCCCACTCTTTGCCCTATACTTGCTCATACCGAATGAGAAGGTCAAAGGAGTAGGTGAGAGTGGATAGAACCTGCTTTGGGATAGGGAGAAAATAGAT
Organism: Pinus taeda; assembly: GCA_000404065.3. Lineage (NCBI taxonomy): Eukaryota > Viridiplantae > Streptophyta > Pinopsida > Pinales > Pinaceae > Pinus > Pinus taeda. Next base: position 150,937 of record APFE030691353.1, on the reverse strand, counting down.
CATTTTGTACAAATGGATGTACATCCAACTGAATGCCTAGGATTATAGATTGTATTATCTACCACTGGTATGCTGGTATGATGAAATGACTGATGTTGGTATGCTAGTATGCTAGGATGCTAGGATGATGACTGATGTTGGGGTGGATGCTGGGCTGGATGATGTTAGTAGCTGTAGATGAGGTAGCTAGGTATAGAGATAGAGCTAGCTCATGGTTGGGGCAAGGCTGGAAGGGAATAAACATAGTTTGAATGATGCTGGCTTGAGACATACTTGGAATGAGGCTGGGATTTATACACCTAGTTTGGACAAGGATGGAAGGGATACAATGAATAGATAAGAAGTTGGCTAACCTGCCCTAATAAGTAAGTGGGGTTCCCCTCTTTGGTCACGCCTTTGGTCTAATTATGGGTTGAGGTCAGGCACTTTAGTGATAGTGAGGAGACCAAGCGCTAGTGAGGATACTTGTAGGGGTAGACAAAGATCACTAAGGTAAGACAAGCCATACAACGAGGATAACCCCACTTACTTATTAGGGTGGTAGTAAGAGAAGCGGGAGGAAATAACCTACCAGATATGGTGGCTAAGAGACTATGAAAGGTGGCAAGGGAGATAGAGATAAGCCCACTAGTATATTAGGTAAGGTTAGAGAGAAGTTATTGAGTGGCAACCAATAGATCTAGGGTTAGTGCCGATAAGCTTATTTTCATATTTCAAACAGATAGGGCAATAAGAAAGAGAGGCTATGGGTAAGACAGATAAGAGCACTGGGTTTGACCTACAACACTTGAGTTAGACCAGAATACTAGTAGGTTGATTCTATGGGAGAGAAGAGCACGCAACATTCATTACAGCCTTTGGTTCAAAGTGATAGGTGGAAGGAAGGCGTAGCCATACATCCATCTGATCCTGTGAGGGGTTGCTATTCTGATCCTACCAATGAGGAGACTAACTACAGAGCTGACTACTGATTGAAAGGATAGGGCATTTTCACAAGCCATTGAATCTCAAGCTATTGACTCTGGCTGGTAGGGAATGCTTAGACTAGTCCTTACTAGAGGGTGTAGGAAGAAGGAAAGGTTACAAACATGTAGGCAAGTCATAAGGGAAGTCTAATAGAGAGGTGGTAGAGAGGGTCGTGTCCATTGTTTCTAGATTCACCCTTTAGTGCATATGAAAGGTTCTCACTTTCCCTATTCCTTCCTAGGTTATTTCTTTGCTGAACTGTACGAAACAAATAGGTCTTGGTGGGAAGGTCTTGTCATTCATTAGGCAAGAGCCAGTAGTGAGGCAAGAGAGAAAGAAACATGGCCTTCCCCCTTTCAAAGAGAATAGGGAAGAGAAAGCGATTATTTTGGGTTCAAGTGACTCTGGTAGGTTTAGGCTAGTAAGATAAGATGCCACTACTAGGCTGGTAAGACAAGTCATAAGGCAAGTCATATGTGCTATAAAGAGATTTAAGCATAGGAAAGAAAGATAAGCCATTGTAGATATAAGCCAAGCCATAAAACCTGCTTAGCCCAACCCAGCTAAGCCCCAATTTAGATAGGCCATTCCTTCATTAATAAAGAAATAGGGGATTCAGCATCGGTTGGCCTAAGTCTTGAAGGGTCATGTTGATACAACCTATGAAGTAAGAGGGA
>APFE030691353.1:120304-148785 GCA_000404065.3 Pinus taeda | reverse complement strand
AATGGCTCACATTCTAGTCGCAGAATGACCATTTATAGTAGCGGGATTCCCTCACTATATTCTATATGTTGCAGTTTTTCCAGATGAATCACTTGGTTGGTACCAAACCCTACCTAGTCGACCGGCCCACCAGTCATATCTCACTTCAATTAGTGGGAAAAGGGAGGGAAGGAGGGAGAGAAAAAACATGTATTATATATGCATTTCGACTAGTGATTCCAGTAATTCATGAGAGATTTCATTGTGGTTTTTCCAACCTGATATTTCATGACTTAGAGGTGACTTCGAGACTAGAGATAGTGACATTCATTATATATGTCATTATGACATCCACGTGGTAATTTCATGAACCGGTGATGCAGAGTGAGGAGTTGAGTGAGTGAGTGAGAGAGGGAGAGATTAGAGATACTTGAGAGCCACTATCTGAGCTTCTTTTCCTACTATTGGTATGAGAGTTTCAACAACAGTTGGTTGGGAAACCAGTGGTCAGAAAGAAGGTTACCCAGTAGTAGTCACCCACTCTTGAGTACCAGGTTCAGGAGCTCAGCCAAGTGAAGGAGTGAAGTCAGGTTCAGGCCTTGATTCTTCAATCTTCAAGCATCCTTGCGCTTTCGAGGGCAAGGAACCTACTTGCTTGATGTTAGGAGGGCAAGGAGAGAGGGCTCCCATGGCATAAGGAATGAGAGTATAGATTGAAAGGGGAGCAAGGGATGCCAGGCCAACCAGGAGATATTTCTATCGTCCATCTCATGCCTTGTATGCCCCCCTTAATTTGAAGGGGGAGCAAGCTCAGGCCTTGAAATCTCGACCAACCTGGAGAGACTGAAAGGTGGAGCAAGATATGCCAGGCCTGAGATCTCGACTAACCTAGTATGATCAATTGTTCCATTGGATCTTGCTCTATATTATATATGTGATTTCAATGAAATTTCGGCACGACAAAGTGCCTGAACTCTAGGAACTTTGAGAAAAGTAATACCTCGGCAAGGCAACACTCCCTTAGAGCTAATTCCCTCCTAATTGAGAGGAAGGGTGTCGGCCCTATCTCAAACATCTATAGAAACAGACATGTGCTTCGGCTATGCTATGAAGCTTTCTCTTTCCTTTTTTCGGTATGCAAGTACGCCATCTAGTGGTGTGAAAAACACAGTATCCATTTATATGAAGAATCCTTGCCCTTGGAGGGACAAGCGTCTTCGCACCTTGGAACAACACATGTGCTAATAAGTCGAGCACCCAATTATGGCAAATCACGATCTGTCCACTGCTGGAGAGTGCTACTGGAATGTGAGCAATTTCTTCGTGCACCATGTCAGAAATGACGTATATAACGATGGTCAGAAATGACGTATATAATGAGGGTCGGAAATGACGTATAGTACTAGCTTAGTTATAGAAGATTAAGTAAACACTACTTACTGTTTACGATCTATGTAAGCTAACTACATCTTATAAGCATTACCATAATAAACACTATTCATGAAAAGGGAAGAACAAGCACTATTGAGACTATTTGGTATAGCTTAACTTGAGACCCTTAGCATTTGGTTTCGTACATGAGCTTATACTAGTAATACAGGTGTTGTAAGATCAGTGTTAATACTAGTTCTATTATGGAGATACAATACCATCGTAATCAATAACAAGCATAGTACGAGCTATTAACTAATCAATGAGCCTTGTTAGGCTGAGTAATCACCAGTATAAACAGTCTCATATAAGTGTGTTACTTCACCACTTCGATTCCTGATTCCACGTCAACCTCTATGAAAGTATAGCCTTGTTTAACCTTATCACTTGTAAATCGATTCAACTAGAAACTGGATACCACTACTTCTGTTTCCATTGAGTGAAATGTGTAATAGGCATAATTAATATGAATAAGATAACGATGTTTGCATAATATATACACCTGTTTATCACATGCTATCAGGTTGATTACAGGCATTGTTGAACCCGTATAAGCTTCCAACTTAGTTAGATAAAGCTTACTAGTATTTTCTATAAACATACCTGCGTAGAAGTAAGTCCATTGAATAAAGTAATATAGGGTATAAAAGCATCATATAGCATTACTTTCATTGGTTTATAGTAATCAATGATTGATCCTCCTTATTCACGTGTTGTTAATGAGAACCATTGACCTTAGCTCTACTTAACACACTCTTTGTAATAAATATTGCTTGATGTTATATGATTAACGTAGATTGAGAGTGTATAAGCACAGTGTATTCCCCTAATTATCACACATAAGCTAATATGGGTAATGAATGTGGTATAACATGTAAAGCTAGAGTCCATTGGTTCAACTCTTATAACCATTGTAATCATAAGCACTAGTCAATAGTTGTAGAGTAACATAGGGGTTAACTTAATACTACAACTCATTCGATATGCAACTTTCTTATGTCTAACCTTTAAGTGATATCAGTATTCAAGCTTGACCAAGCTATCAGTGTTCATAAGTTACAACATCTCTCACTTCTTCTATGGGATTGATAGTAAGCTAGTGTATTCTCTAATTCAATATAGGATTATTAGTTATGATATTGCATTACAGAGCCAGTCATAAGGTATGAGTTTAGATATGGCAATAAGCTTAGTTAGGGTAATCATAGTAGCAACTTTGATTAGAGTTATACGAGCCATTACGATTCAAACAAGCATAGTGTTCTCTGTTTCGTTACTATTAGTAATAGGTTAGATAGTCATTACTTATGGTATTAGTACTGTAAAGGTTATGATGATGAAAGCCTAGTAACCTGAACAAAGCTCGTTATAAGGTACTAGCTATAGTTAACTAACATGATATTTTCTATAACATGTATGGTTAATGTAACAGGATGAGCAATACCCATTACAAATACATACTAGTACATAAAGCAGAACCTGTATTCATTACAGAGAATAGGTAGGCTACTCTCATCGTGAACATGATCTCACCTCATTTACGTAACTATTAGATATGCGTGTTCTTGTTTTCATAGCTTGTCATATCAATAGTGATTACTCATGCTATTTGATCTATCCTTTATGTCATAATGATTACCCTTATTCAGACATGTTCCTGATATAAGAGCTAGGACATTTCTTAAGCTCAAGTCAATCCATATATGTTACTAGCTAAACGGTTCCATTACTTACATATGATAGCATTGATCAAGCTGGGAATAGAACTAACCTATCAATATGTCATGTATGAATTACACATATTCAATAGATGTGATAGTTGTAACCGTTCACTATCATTAACATGAAATTGAGCTTATGATGTCCATGTTATCTCTGTGATTCAACGTGTCGCTTGTATATGAATAGTAATAGCTGTGAATATGCTTCTACTTAACTCATATACTGTTAGCAATATGTATCGAGTTCACATGAGCTTGTTATACGTTTGGTGTTATGTTAGATACTGTTGTGATTAATATGGATCTACTTACAACTAAGCATAACTAGTACGTGTCTCTTTTCATCATACTTGTCACTCTATTGGTACAGGTAAGTTCATTACATATATGGTTATCTTTGTAATCAGTGATCATGTTTCATTAGGTTATACTATGTAGTTGTTTTCATTATTGATACTCATCTTAAAACGAGTAAGCTTAGATTAGCAGTAGAGTGAATCATAACAACGGTATGACCTTTGCTCAGATTACATATGGAAGCTAGTATAAGGCAGTTACCTATTAGATTCTGCTTAAAGTAATGGAATAGGCTCTAATAGCGTACGCATTGAGTGATTACAATAATTAGATATGATATAAGGATTGAATAGAACAAGCTTGTAACATGTATAACCCATACAATATAGTGTAATAAGCATCATATCCCTAATTATCACTATCAGGTTAAGCACGTCCATTTCCTTATCTTAACTAAGCACCCTTTGTTTCGTAATTACATGTCATGTAGCTTTATATCAATGGGTCTAATACTGATGGTAGAAAGAGATATAGACTAGTATTGGTTCTGTTTATCACTATCAGCTTTGAATAGTGTTATATCATGTATAGATTACTCTACTTCAATGGAGTTCATCCTATAGCTCTAGTCTTTATTATCCATGTAAATGATTAGGTTTCACGTGTTCGAATCAGTATGTGGTTAATAGAGCTGTTCACATGATACTAGTGGTTTTTCATTCATCCTATATTATTGATTACTCATATGCCTATAGTTAGCTAGTGAATAGTGTGTACTAATCTGAATGGGGAAGGTGTGACCATCGCTTGCCTTATTTCTCTGAAGGAAGGAATAAATCATACTCTTACCTTAACCCTCAGGGGGAAAGGAGCAACACCCATGAGCGAGGCTAATCCATTAGGGAGCGGCCTATTCTATTCTCTTTTGTGTTATGTCTATTATATGTTATGTTATGTACATATTACCTAGTTGCACCATGCGCTTCGAGTGGTTATCATCTCCGAAGAGCACTGAAACACGAATTACACTTACAACAAGGACATAAACACAGGAGCGAAGGGAAAGTATGGGTAAACAACTACTATTACTGGTGCTTCACCCAGAGACAAAAACACACTAGAATCAACGGATTATGAAACGGGATCATATGCTAGTGGATCGACCTCTGCCTTAGCTGCTCTCTCCTCCTTAGCCCATGTCTCCATTGTTTTATATGCCCCAATAGTTGCTTTCACCGGGTCAATTCAGTCAACTGGTTCTTCTGCTGGATCTGGATAGACAAGCTCAGATGCTGGCTATGAGTCTGGAACCGAATCCACTGCTGGACCAACCGGCTCAACTATTGGTATTGGTGCTGCTGGTTAAACTCAAACTGGTTCTTAAGCTGTTGGATCTAGCATAGGTCCAACTACGATTGGAGAAACTAGGTAGGCTGAATCTGTAACTCGATCTGCTAGATGATCTGCTACTCGATGCCGTTAGTAACACTAGTCAGAGTGCACAGGAATTCAATGGTGTTATTTGGAAGTTTGTGAGCGTTTCTTCATTTCTCCCATCAATCTTTGTTCATCAATTGTATCTTTGCCCCACTCACTTTGATGAGATACAAAAGGGGGAGATTTGGGTGATGAAACAGTCATTTTAGCGGCCTAAGGGATGAACCTACGGGACACCTATGGGGGAACAGGGGAAATGAAGACGTCGGGATCGAATTGATCAAACGAATAATGCATCGTATAATAATGGCAAGTGCGTATTTCCCATATGAATCGAGACTTAATTGAGTTAGCTTCTTAGATCACTATGGGGCACCCCATACCAGGTTGGTGTTTCTCGTATGAATTAGCACCCCATATGAGATTCAGTCCCTAGCGATAACATAGTGGTAGTGAGCTACTTTGTGTAGCGTGTGCTTCGACCATCAATGCAGCACAAACAAAATGAGATGGGCGCATCCTATATATAGCAATATCACACTTCTCTCTTGGATCAACAACTTGGAATCACACGTTTTTACCCCATCTATATAGCAGCTTCCCTAGAGCAGGAGAGCCAGATTATTGAGATGACGACCTTTGTGATTGAGCTTCAGATCCAGACCTCCGTGAGTGAGATCCATCCATATCCATATCATAGTATCATAGAGAGATATCCATATATAGTTATCATGATGCTGACCTTCGTGGTGAGCTAGATCGAAATTCTCTCTTTCATGGTCGTGATTCAAAGTCTGGTGCTTGTCGTGGTAGAGATCTAGTGCCAAGGTAAAAGCCAGTTGAAGCACGTGGTTTAACCTCTTTATCCAGCACCAACAATAGTAGATCCTCCAGTAGCAATAGATCGAGAACTAGAAGCAAAGGTGCCTGTAGCATCTCTTTGCATGGTTCCTTATCCTTCCTCTCGACCAGCGGTGTTATCCTTCTTCCTTATCACTTCCTTCTCTCGGGTCTGTGTTGAAGATGACTCGGTTAGGTATCGTGGGGGTCTTCTTCTCTCGACACCGACCTTCTTGCTATGACCGGCTGACTATGACTGACCACTGGCTCTCTCTTGGCTGAGCTTCAGGCACTAATCTTAAGGCAATGACTAGCGGTTATCAGCAAGGACCCTCCCCTCTGGAAGGACCAGCTGTCGATGATTGACTATCGGCTACCCTTATGGCACTGACCGACGGCTATCGATGATCTCCTGACAATGACTGTTTCCCGCCCAGTCGAGTAACCAAGCTGAGAAGTCCAACCGATCAGCGCAACCATGCAGTCCAGCCCGAATACATTCCCAAGGTTCTATAGTGGAAAGTGAGGTTGAGTTCGAGTTTGAGGAAGTAAGAGGTTCTAGGTCTAGGTCGAGTAAGAGGGCTATGGGTTCTGTCGAGGTCAAGGGTCAAGGTTGCTGCAAAGAGATCTTGGTCGATGTAGGGTGGAGGGTCGAGGGCCTAGGTTGTATGTTCTAGTGGGAGTTGTAGGGTCGAGGGTGGAGATATACCGAGTAGGGTGTAGGGTAGAGACCATGGCCTAACCCACCAGTGGTTCTATGGCTAGCCCATAGGTTGGGTAGGAGAAATGGTCATTCAACTATGTCGGGTGTCTCTGACAGACTATGTGGGGAGTGTCGTCCCGTCCTGTCCCAGTGGGATCGCCTCACTTGTCATACTGCTTCCGTCCCGGTGGGACTGCCCCACCTCAAACTATGTTATCAATCGATGAATCAAATCCTTCTGTGTCGTCCGTTGGACTGCCTCACCCCCAATATGTGGGCTTTCATTCGTCCGTTGGAGCGCCTCACCTCAAACTATGTGTTCTATCAATCTCATCAATTAATGAGTATCAAGCTGATCAATGAGTATCAAGCATCATCACAAAGCCTTCGAACCATTCCACTATCATATTGGCACGTAATCGAAGCTAAGTAAACTAGGTGCATCGTAAGTCAAGCATCAGTAATGCAAGTGTAAGACGAGAATGATCCGTATCGTTAAGTGACTACGAGGTGTAGGGCCGAGGAGAGTATCGAGGGTAGAGAACATGGGGGGCTTAGATTAGCCCTCGCATGGGGACGAAAGATTAGATCGTATTGGGAGTGAAAGAACTTCAAGTAGAAAAGAAAGCTAAGCATCGAGTGCCTAAACACTTGGATCACCTCTTTGGTAATATGTGTGTTTGGTGGGAGCACCTATTGGGGAATAAGCGTGCTTCGATTCGATTCATACTGTAAACCTCTCTCGTAAGAAGTGTGCTTCGATTCATTCGTCTCTGTGGGCACCCTCTGTAAGTCAACAAGCGTTCCTCATTCAGTAAGTTCCATCGATACTAGGTCCATCGGTGCTTATCATTGAGTAAGTTCAATCGTTCCTCATTCAGGTATTGTTAGATCAATCACTAACTATCGATCGTTAATGAGTATCAAGCAGCAGCAGCACAAAGCCTTTGAAACATTTCCACTAGCATACTTGCACGTAATGGATCCTAAGTCGACTAGGTGCATTGTAAGTCAAGCATCAGTATAGGCCCCAAATGCTCTATATCGTTAAGTGGTAACGAGGTGTAGGTTCAAGGGTCGAGAACATGGCTTAGATTAGCCCTCGCATTGGGCTGATAGATTAGCCCTCGTATGGGTACGAAAGATTCTCTTTCGATGGGGAGTGAAATTAGACCTTCTCGATGGGTACGATGATGGGTACGTGAGATTAGCCCTTGATGGGTATGTGAGAGAGATTCAAGTAGAAAGCTAAGCATCGAAATCAACACCTGAATCGACGCCTAGATCGAGATTAGAAGTTGTCGGTAGATCCCTAGACCCCCCAAGTTTATCAAAATAAATGCGTTCTATCGCCTTTTTTGGGTCAGCCTAAGGGACGAAGTCACTTACTATTCATATGGTGAGGGTTTAGCCCGTGTTGAAGGGTTTCTAAAAGGGAGGTTTTATTAGGCCAAAATAGCATTTCCTGAATCCCTACTATACAATTGAGTGCATCGCCACCTAGGATCGACTCTTGGATCGACTATCAACTAAGACTCCTGTAGCAACACCTGGATCGAGTGAGTACCGACATTTCCACCTGGCATTAAGTGCATCAACAAGCAGCATTGACAAGCATTGACTAGCTGCAGGACCCTAGCTTCATGCATCGACCCTAGCTTCATGCACGGACTATAACTTCGCTGAGTAGAGTATAATTCATGCACTGACAAGAGTTATATCACAGATGAGTAACTGCACTGAGTAGCCGAACTGAGTAGCAGCAATGACTAGAGTTGTCTAGAGTTGTAGCACTGACTGTAACTTCTAGGCACAGTATCCCCGCCCAACAATCGATTCCATCCCGCGAATTGTGGAGAAACTTTCTTGCCTTCCCTTTGGTCAAGCAAGCTTATAAAGAAAGCCCTCGACAAGGAGGAAGGGAGACGACTTTCAGACTTAATGCTTGTAGTTATTCTTAAGTAATTATTATTAGAAAGAGAATGCCCACTTAATTCGAGCAAGGAAGGCCTAACTCACCCTAACCCAGCAAGCGAAGCGATCTATTAAGCTTCAGAGTAGGGATTTTTAAGGCAAAAAGTAAGCTCTTTCATGGGAGTAGTTCTTCTCCTTTACCAAAGCAAAGCTCTAAGCAATCAAGAGCACAATGTGACGTTACATTGTAGATGACATGCCAAAATGAAGAGAGCACCTACAGTTTGATATGGAATTCCAAAATCTACACACATAGGTTAGGAAATATCTCGACAATGTTCGCAAGGAGGTGGAGTACAGAGCACAGGTTGCTACTATAGTAAGCCATGCCCTGCTTCGTACACCGCAGAGGTTCTCAGCGGTCCGGCTCCCTCCAATGAGCCTAACAAGTTAATTCTCCAAAGGAGCACACTCTTACGTAGAAGCAGACGGACTTGAAGTAACCTCAAGCCTTCATTGAGCTCACCCTTTACCCGGTCCTTAGGCACTGCACACAGACTTTTGTTGTCACACCCTCACTACAACACAACAAACTTTTTGGAACTTTCTGATACTTCTCTGCAACACAAGGTTTCTCAAACCTCACACAGTGATCTCTCACTCTGATCACTCACATAACACCTCAACCTCTGATACCAAATCAGAGAACCCAAACACAAAACTGGAACTGAACACAAACACTCGGAAACTTGCTCATTCGATTGCCAAAGCGAGTTTTTATATACAATGGAAAAGTTCATTCGATTTCCCAAGAGGATTTTTATTCACAGTGAAGAAGTTTCTAGAGTCGGCGATGGTGGCTTCTTCAGAGAACTATCTAACTTTCGAAATGGTTGGAATTATTAATGTTTACCAACAAACTTGTGATCCGATTGTTGCACAAGAAATACAAAGAGTGTGTGTGGAGCGATTTCGGATAACATTAGAGTACGAGGAACATGCCTCGACGTATTTGCCGAGGGAGGTCTCCATCCACATGAATCCTGTGTGGACTCGATTGTCCACTTTGCTCCTTCATGTGGAGAATCACTGTTCCCATCCAAAAATGAATGTAAATTAAAACCCACACCACTGTACACTTTCTTCTCAACCATTTCTTGAGTTTTGTTGGAAAGCATATAACCTAATTTTAGCTTGCACGGCTAATTGAATTACATAATTTCCATTCTTAATTAAGAATTACAATTGGTGCCTGAACCACCTTTTACTGCTTTTCTAGGCAAATGGACAAATCCGCTATCATTCACCAAATCGAAGGGGACTGGATTGGATTGGATCGGTCAGGTGGAAGCAAGTTGAGGCCCATCCAGTAGTCGGAAATCATTTTTTTGGACTTTACCAATATCGGACCAATGAATCCAGGAAACTCGTTGGTATTGAATGCTTGTGGGCCCATCATTTACTTAGTCATTATGTTACTTAGTCCTAATTCAAATGTTGACTTCATAATAAATGCATGGGATTCGCCGCTCTAAATCTGCAATGCACTTCAGAATTGTATCATTCATTTATAAATAATCCATTTTTAATCTTTATTAGCTGTAATACTTTTCATTCATTCCATCCACCCCCTGCCTCAAAAGAGATTTTCAAAATCATTTAACTTTCTCAAAAATCTAAAAAGTACTGCCTTTGTTTGAGTACCATCTCATGTAAAGCCATGCATTTTGACTTCCATTTGGTAAAGCATTAATATTGTCTAACGGATTATAGTTTAATTAATCATTATTATTATCTTTTGTGACTTCGACGAAAATATTAAAATGTACAAATATTAAAATGGATAACCACATCATATATATAATTATCGGTATATCAATTTTATTTATTTAACGAAAATATTTCTTCTCATCAAAATGTACCAATATTAAAATGTATAACCACATCATATATATAATTATTGGTATATCAATTTTATTTATTTAACAAATTTAATTATTCTTTCTTTAATCATTTGAAATTTGAAAATGCTTAATTTTTTTAAGAAATATGTTTATATAATTATGGATGAATTTGATTCTTTGTATTTAAAATGTTTCTGAAATATAAATAGATAAAAATTAGGGCACTTGGATTTTGCAAGTCACACAATTCAAACTATAGATTCTAAAAAAATTGTCTTTGTTTTGTGATAGAGTTTCTATTAATTAAACTATGCCATATATATATATATATATACCTTAGTAGTATTTTACATTGTACACAAAATAGTGATACAACCATTCATTGGTAGTTGGCTACTTCAAGGGAAACCATAAATTTGTTCATATCTTTGCATTGTCGATCAAACACTATGACCATATGTTATGCATAAACTAGTTGTATTTGACTATTTATAATAATATTTAAACAAAAATAAATAAGTTGACAATACCCACCCAAAGGGTACGACATTGTGGGCTGGGAGCTACTCCTCAATTAACCCATCTTTAAAGCTCTTAGCTATATTCTCTTAACTTTGAGAAAAAGTTGACGACTAGCTCCCCTCCTCAAAAGAAATTGGATTGCATTAATTGCCTACTAGTTCCCCTTTTTTCCCTTGATTTTCTACCTCTTCAAAGGCCTAGATGATTGAGAAGGAAATGCCAAATATGCCCTTGCACATTGCTTCAAATTTTCCCTTAAAAATTACAACTGTATGTAGGTTATCTTCGTGTTCAACCTTGCTCTTGTTTGGTGCTTGAGCAATGAAAATAGTTACCATGCAATAAATTTCCTCAAATTTAAAAGTTTTTATTTCTTTTACATGTGAATGGAGTAGGTGCGTGATTTATTCTTGGACTTCATCTAGAATTTTGGGTTCTGAGAGACTTTGCTTCCTTTTCTACACTTCCTCCTCCATCCTCTCCACTTATTTAGCCTCCTTTGAGAGTTTACATTTAAAGGAAATTTGTCTCCCATGCTTCCTCAACATCTTGTGATGGATGAGTTGTTTGGGCCAAAGAGGAAGCTCTAGCAACACTAGGTCCTTTCATTTCCTCCACCTTCCATCTCTACCAATCCTATGAAGCATATGATATCAACTTCCAAAAACACTCCTTGTGACAAAATTCAACCCAAAAAATCCTTGAACGAGGAGTAGCGTAACATAGATTGGGTAAGGTTCATCCCTTTCCCACCTTGGTTCCTCCTTTAACTCAATAGTGAAAGAAATATTTTCCACATGAACTAGAGAGATAAAAACGAAACCACAAGAGAGGAGATTGAGCTACCTAAAAGAACAAAAATGGGAGAGAAAATAATTAATAATGAGAAATAATGAAACACATAGCAAAAAAGCACAACGAATTTCCTTGAAACCTTATTTACCAAGAAAACTAGCTCATAATAGATCTATTACTATTGGCCAAAAGACATCTCACAATGGAGTCATCAAGCCATTAAATTTACTATATTACATCGAATAACATGGGAAAAAACATATGTTAAAGAAACCTTGGATATATAAATTGGCAATAGTAAACCTATTAAATATCACATCAAAATGACTCTATGACAAAATCACGTTTTACCTAACAATACCCCCTTTAAACTTGACTTGGGGTTTCCCTTGAACAAATCTAGCCAAACCGTCCAAGTGAGCATTCAATACTCACCTCTAGGTCATAACCCCCACAAAATCTATCACTAAGTTATCTGGGAATATGTTGATTCTCATCATCATTTAGATATACCTATAGTATTTATTGGTAATTTACCAAGGGTATGCATACCTAACTAGGTCATACAATTATGTTGCTATTTACATGCAAAAACTTCCAGCTCAATTAAAACATTTTTTTTTATTGTTGTGATACTTACATTTGTTGGGTGCCAATTTTAATGTTTTTTTCACCATATCACTCAGCCTTCCATATTATTTTATGAGCCAAAACCCCTTATTTTTACCAATTTTCAGTAGGATAATGGCATAAAAAAGGCATAATAAAGGTAATTGATCATTCTTAGATACATTTCTTCTTTTTAATTCATAAAGATCAATTAATAACATTTAGTGAGTTACTAACTTTGAAATTCAACAACTAAAGGAATTTCCTATAATTACATGATATCATCTAGAAGAAAATTCTTGCAATCCCTCTAAGGTTCATATGGTTCCATGTAAGCAAACTTGAAAATGCCACTTGCAGGATGTTCTGAAAGTTCATGAGGTGGATAAATATATATTCAATCTGTTTGTAGTATGTCCCATCTCTAAACTAATTGTTGAGTTATCGTCGGGTGTCAGATTAGAAATTCCTCCAATATAGTTAGAGAAATCAACAAAATTTCCTCCAATAACTGGAATTCAGTAATCAGGTCTTGAGGACCACGATTTGAAGCCAGAGAACATCATGGAATACTATTCAACACCACATCATATCCTTCTATCTATCTTATATACTCTATTTTCCTAACTATGATGAAATGAATCCCATTCTTGAGCAAATTCAGTTCCAATTGAATGACATTTGCATAAGAAGAATGAGTTAGGAAGAGAGAGTTAGTGAGTCATTTTACCTGTTATTTTGAACAAACACTATTATTTTTGTACTAAGGTTTGAAGTTGCGTTAATATCATAAGACCTCTTTTGTGACACGACACAACATCTTTTGAAACTTATGATTATCTTTTGTAGTAGCATCTTCCATGAGGCCACCCTAGTATGTGTTGTTTAATCACTTTCAATTGTTTTAATGAGATTATTTATGTTCAAATATATTTAGTTAGTCATTATTATCAATTAACATGCAGACTGTGAATACTCTGTTTTTCCTACAATCAAATTATTTTTCTTGTGATTTCATATACATAATTGTTTTAATGACAAAGTGTTATTTAATGAGTGAGAGTGAGTTAAAATTGACCTCATTAATTATTATTGTGTTTTAAAAGCTACTTTTAGTGATCGATTATCTTGAATTTCCATACTTTGAGTGATAATTAGAATATTAGGTTGAAGAGAATTTAGATTTCAAGTCTGAATATTTACAATTGGTTTGAATGCAATTTTTTACCTTTAGAACACTAGTTTTCATATTAATATCTTTCATTAGACTTTATAGACTAATTTGACTAAATGGAGTGTGTTTCAATAGAAGCATCTAGTGTAATTGTGTGATTGTATTTATCTGGACTACAATTTTACCATTTTAAGGCCCATAATTGGATTCAAAACTATTGAAAACAGACTTAAGTCCAAACTAATTTTTGGAATCACTTGTCTTGAATTTCATTTTACTTTTCATAAGAATTCCTAAGTAACTAGTTTGCAGACAGTGTCTTCGCCTCTTAAGATTACCTACCTTGAGTTAAGGCATTGATCTGAAATTGATTGCTAGTTAATGTTGTGCTAGTATCATTTCAAGATATAAAATTTTGTTTGCTTTGGTTTTCTTATTCAACAAGATTTTATCCATGAGCATGTGATTTTCAATTCATCAAACTTGGTGAAATTTAGTGTTTTGCATGAACTTAAAAGCATGAATTTAAATGGTTGAACAACAACATATAAAAACACAAAAAGCACAAATAACAGAGCTTAATACACAAATTTTTGTTGAAGGAGTTCACCTCTCCTGGGCTACATCTCCTTCGTCCAACTTCATAGTGTGGACCTTTGTATTAGCTTCAATAGTGCTCAAATTATTGTTACATGCATCCAATGCTCTTGGAGCCTGTTCCAATGAGTTTAAAACATTCAAATATATCATAAATTACTATTTTTTAACTCAATTTGGTTACCAACTTCTTTGGGAATGGCCTTCAACACCTGGTGGCCTTGAGCTTCAAAAATCTTCAAGTGACCAAAAACACCTATAGAATACCTATTCTACCTCTAAATCCTACTACAATGAGTTCCCAACATGCCAATTAGCCAAAAATGACAATTTTTTTACTCAATTTGGTTACCAGCTGCTCTAGTAATGGCCTTCAACACCTAGTGGCCCTAGGGTTCAAAAATATTCAAGTGACCAAAAACATTTGTAGATGACCTCTTGTGCCTCTTAAAACTACTCCAATGAGTTCCCAACATGCCAATTAGCCAAAAATGACTATTCATTTTCGAAATTTGGTTGAGAATTGAGTAAGTTATGGCTCAAACAATTTTTCCTAGAAAACCTCTGCTAAATTTGGAGAGGCTCCAGTTAAGTCTGCCAAGTTTGGTGGCGGTTCCAAATTTAGTGGCTCCGCCATAAATTCTGCCAACTTAATTATGAATTAATCAAATGATAAACCGATTATTGGCGCACTAATCCTGCTTAACAGTTGACGCCTAGCTCCTGGTTCGGGCACTTGGTCACATGGGGTGGGGGTTGGCCCTGCTGGTTTTTTTTTACCAAACTTTCAAAAGCTCTAACTTTTGCATATGATGTTGGTTTTTCGAACCGTTCAGGATGTTGGAATCCTGGAGACGAACTCTATCTAGTAATTTAGGTCTAAAGCAATTCTGAGAACTTTCATTTTTTTAGCTAAAATACTGATCCCTGATCAAGCATTTTCCCCACTATATGAGTTAACATTTTGGTGTCGTTGTCAGGGAGATGTAGAAGAATTGGCTTTAGGAATTTAGGTTTTTTGTTTTTTAAGAAAAAGAAAAAAACAATTAGGAATTCCCTTCATTCTACTTTATAGTATAAAAATTTAAACATGAGCAAGTAGAAATATAAGATAGGGGTAAGAACTTGCACCACCACCATAGTGTGTCCTATAAGGACAAAAAATGTTAAGTATTGTATGCAGAGATTAGGGGATAGTAAAGAAAGATTCATTAGAGCACCAAGAGGTAGAGGAAGAACGCTTAAGTAACTAGTTTGCACGTAGTGTTTTCACCAAATAAGATTACCTACCTTGGATTGAGAAATAAGTGTTAAGGTATTTGTCCCACTATATGACTTGGCAACATTTAGACTACCATAATCTCACCTTCGCATACCTAGTTCCCTCCTTGTGCTACAAAATCCTTGGTTTTATAGAACTTTACCTTGACCTTAATCTCAAATTATGGCTCCCATGATTACTCTCAACGTAATTTGGCTTCAATTCTTTCATGTGCATGGTAAATTTAAATTCTACTCCCTTGTGAGATTTCTTTTGTTGAAACCCTAGCTCTATACTCTAGTATCTATGTCATGGGGCACTCCACCTTTCTTCATCATCTTCTACAACATTGGAATTAAACCATTATGCATCCTTAGAGAGCCCTAGTTAATGTTGCTTTGATATTATAAGAAATAACATAAGTGTGAGAGAAAATAATCAATAACTAAAATTAATAAAACACAATTATAAAACACCATGATTATTCTAGAAACCTAAACTAGGGTACTAAATCTATTACTATTCTTCAAAAGGAATGTTATAATGGTGTCATAAACACATTAAATAGACTATATTGCATCAAATTCCATGTGCAAAACCATGGGTTATTGAAAGCTTGTCCCATAAATTGTCAATAGTAAACACATTAATTATTGTATCAAAATTCCTCTATGACCGAGCCAAGTTTTATCTAACATTGCTTGAAAGTAGAGCATTGGGGATGAGGAAAGCTAACTTATTTCCCTCACTGGACTTTATCTCTCCTCTCACTAGCGAGCTTCGCAAAGTGTGCATCACTATCATCTGAACATCCTAGGGGAGGTTTATTACCTAATCCCATAAATGAGTCTTGTCTCTCCTTATGTCATTGCCCCATTACTCATAATGATGGCAGGATTTAACTCTAGATCATTCCTAGTTCATACTCTATTTGAACCATACCTTCATCGTCCCTTCTATATAGTACAATCTGCCATCTACTTCACACATCATCACACCATCAGTCAAGAGTAAGGAGAAGCCCCACTCCTCCCCATCATTCCCCTCTCCTTTGTGCCAATTATGTTGAAAAATGTGTAACTAGGTTCAGCCTTCATTAGTAAGAAATGCATTATTGTAAATATAAAATGAAAAAGAAATTATTATTATTATTGAAGCATGGGTTTCATTCTCAAGTTCTTTTATTTTATAGGTCAAGCACCCATTGAGAGCTTCTAGGGTTTTTCCTAGGTATAACTGTCATTGTCATATATGGAAGACCTTATGGGCCCATTGTATATTGTAAAGAAAGAATTATTTTGTATTGAAAGTGTAAATACCTCCAAGATCAAGTCATCCTAATGAGCTATCAAGTCGACCTAATGAGTTGTCAAGTTGGCCTAAATGAAGAGCAACACCCACCCTTGAAGAAGCCTATATATAAGAGGAACTCGTCCTCCATTTTGATCATTCTCTCACTCATATCTCATGAGAAGAATGGAGTAGAAAAAGGTCAAAGAAGGAATTGAGAAGAAGAGAAGGACAATGAAATTCTAAGTGTTTGGGTCTCTCTACATTCATCTGGGAATGCGAAGTTAGGGTTTCTGCACTAGGGAAATCTAAGCTTCGATTTTTGGAGGCAAGAAGAGCAAGAAGGAAAGAGAAGGTATCTTAGGGTTTCCTATTAGCCCTAGGATCCATATAAAGGAAATCAAAGTCAAGGGAAGAGTAGTTAGAGGGAGATCGAAGTCTCATAGAGAAGAAGAAGCAATTGCATCAGTTGTTGGGCAACATAATTTTAGATTTACTGGGAGGTTGAAGATATTGCAGCTGGAGGCCAAGGAAGACTTTATCTTGGAGGGTATTTGTCTGGGTCTACGTCATGGTATTCATCAATTTAAATATCTGAAACATAAGAAGAGATTTTCAGGTTTTCCCCTCAAGAGGAGGTGTTTTGACCCTCACTTGCATCCTATATATTGTGTCATTGTTATTACTGTTTTGGTAGTTTTTTTATGTATTACACATTGGAATAATAAATATCAAAGCCAATAACTAAAAAGGTAACACAAATAGTTATCAAGTTAAGAGAATTGACATATACATTTCCCTGTTGAATTCTCAACATGGTATCAATGATAAGTTTCTCTAGGGGCGTCATGAAGATCTACTCTACAATGAAGAAGGTCATCAAAGGATTGCAAGCCATCTCAAGAAAGGTATCAAAGAAGTATGGAGTCTCATATTCTCTTCAAAGAAGGTATCACTCGAAGAAAAGGATGAATGACTCTTCTCGACTCTCTCTGGGACATTCCAAGGTGAAGACATTTGGGTGATTGATAGTGATGAATCAAGACACATGACTGGTCACTCCTAGCAATTGAAGACCTTGTTGAAAGGAAAATCTGCATACTCTATGGAACTTGGAGAAAACAAAAGATATCGAGTGAAAGTCATTGGATCATCATCCATAAAGTTTGAAGATGGAAGAAACATCCACCTCAACAACATTCTATTTGTTGTAGGTTTGCAAAGAAATCTACTTTCTATTCAAGCTTAGAATATAAACGAGATATAGTCAATTTCATTGATGGAAAAGGAGTTGTATGGGCTAAAGGAGCAAGCATAGAAAAATCAAAAGTAAATGGCATCCAAGAAGGAAGGCTCTACAGATTAATATCTCTCATAAATCATGCCCTACTGAACACTCATATTAGTCCATGTGAACTTTGGCACCGAAGGTTTGGTCATTTACATTTCAAGGTTCTACCAACTCTAAATTACATCGAAGATGGAATACCAAATCCAAAGGTGGATCATGAAGGTTTCTACAAAGGATGTGCATTAGGCAAGAATACCAAGAGACCATTTGGAAGCAATGCTTCACTTTCGAAAGAAATATGTGATCTTATTCACTCTTATTTATGTGGCCCAATGTCTCCCAAATAACTTGGATGTCATATTTATTATGTCACATTCATAGATGATCAATCAAGAAAGGATTGGGTTTACTTAATGAAAACCAAGGATGAAGTATTTACTAAATTTGAAGAATTCAAAGAAAAAGTGGAGAACCTTATAGAAAGAAGAATCAAGATACTAAGATCTGATAATGGAGGATAATATACATCCAAAGAGATTATAGCATTCTGTAAGGAATCTGGGATTAAGAGGGAACAGATAGTTCCATATAATCCTGAACAAAATGGAGTTGTAGAAAGAAATAATCAATCCATTGAAGAAAGTGTAAAAGAAATGTTACACGATCAATATCTACTGAAGTTTTTGTGGGTTGAGGCAGCAAAGACAACAATCTACATACAATGTCAATGTCCTCACAGATCTCTAGACAACAAGACTCCAGAAGAAGTGTTCACTGGGAAGAAGACATATGTAGATCATCTCTGAATATTTTTTTGTCCTATGTATATACATATACTAAAGATAAAAGAAAGTAGTTGAAGCCTTCTGGTGTGAAAGGTACAGTTTTCAAATATAGTAACTCATCTAAATCCTATAGAATCTACATGAAATATGGACATCACATTGAAGTTATTCGTGATTTGATATTTGATGAAAGCATAAAATTCAAGAAATCAAAAGAACTTTCTATATATTCTTATGAAGAAGAAATTCCTATATTTGAGGAAGTAATTGACAAGAAAGAAGGACCTAGTGAACCTGTTCAACTTGTGGTGATTCAAGAAATAAGGGAAAGACCTAACTGGTTGAAGTCTACAGTAATTGATGAAGAAGGTCATGGGGCAACTCAAGGGTCATTTAGACAAAGTAAAAGACCCAAGAGATATATTGGGTATGTTGCATACATGACGAAGTTAATAGAAGAAGAACCATCAACATCTGAGGAGGCTATAAAACATTGAGAATGGAAAGATGCCATGAATGAGGAATATCAATCTATAATGAAGAATGAAGTCTGGAGATTGTACCTAGGCTCAAAGACAAGTCTATGGTTACTTCCAAATGGATCTATAATATCAAGCATGTAGCCGATGGAAGTATAGATAAATATAAATCAATATTTGTGGCTAGAGGTTTCTCTCAAATCAAAGGCATCGACTATGAAGAAATATTTTCTCCAACAACAAGATATACTATAATTCGATCATTAGTCTCTCTGGCAGCATCAATGGGATGAAGCATCCAACAAAAGGATGTCAAGACTAAATTTCTGAATGGCACAATAGATGAAGAAGTCTATATAGAACAACCCTTGGGATTTGAGGAAACGAACATGAATTCATATGTTTGTAGATTGAAGAAGACAATATATGGCCTCAAGAAAGCACCAAGGGAAATTCTAGGATGGATGCAAACCTACAAAGATTAGGCTTCATGAAAAGCTCTACTGACTCAAACCTCTAGATCAAGGTTGTGAACAATGAACCTTTAATCATTCTTCTATGTAGATGATCTTCTCTTGACAGGTGTAGAAGGTAAAATTGAATAATGTAAGAAGAAATTGGTAGCAGAATATGAGATGATGGACCTTGGGTTGATGCATTACTATTTGGGACTGGAAGTTTGGCAAGAACCTAAATAATTATATTTAGGTCAAGGAAAGTATGTGATCGATATATTCAAGAAGTTCAACATGATGGAATGCAAACAAATGACCACTCCAATGATAACTAACTTGAAGAAACTAATAATTTCTGAATAAAGCCCTGTGGATCCCTCCATATATAGAGAACTCACGGGATCACTAATGTACTTAGTGAATACTAGACCTGACACATGTTTTGTAGTAAATGTACTCAGTTAGTTCAAATTGGAGCCGAAGCATGACCATTGGATAGCAACAAAACATATTCTGAGATATCTACAAGGAACCATCGACTACTACTCGAAGTATGATAGAAGGAATGATGTTTAACTACCTGGTTATACAGATTCTGATTAGGGAGGTAATGAACAGGATGGGAGAAGCACTACAGGAGGATGTTTCATCTTAGGATCCTCTATGGTCTCATGGATAAGCACAAAATAAGACACCATTATGTTAAGTAGTGCTGAAGCTGAGTATGTTGCAGCATGCGAAGTTAACATGGAAGCAACCTGGTTAAGGAATTTTCTATCTAACATGTTTAAAGGACCGACGAACCCTACCGTCATACATTGTGATACAACCAGTTGTATTCATTTGTGTGAGGACCTAGTGTTTCATGCGAAGACCAAGCATATCAAGAACATGTATCACTATATACAAGAGCTAGTAAAAAATTGTGTGGTGTAGCTATGGTATATCTCCACTGATGAGTAGGTAGTTGACATATTGACGAAATCACATCGAAACAAGAAGCTTGTATACTTAAGGGACAACTTGGTTTGGTGGATTTGTCCTCCTTAATTGAGAGGGATAGATAGACACAACATTCTTGTCTTCACATGGGAAGAAAGAATGGAGGACTGGGTAACCATATGCCATTCGATACTCTTTGAGAATGTGGTAGGGAATTCAATATAAGAGTAGTCATGGAATGATATTCTCTGAGGATTAGCTACCCAAGATAAGAATAGTCCAATGGAAGTTCATACTCTATGAACACCCAGGTGGGGTATGTACCTTGGAGAGACAATGATGATGGTGTCTATACATCATTGATCTCACCAACATCGTGCTTTAATTTTGTGGAGAGATAGAGTTGTTAGTTAGGTCCTTGCTATATGAGAATGTTAGATATTATGATGCTAGACAAATGGGTTACCAATCCGACTCTTCTTATGAGATCTCTTTAGATTGAGAATGAGCATGTACCTCTAATGAACACCTCCCTAGTTAAGAGGGAGTGTTGAAAAATGTGTAAATACATTTGGTCTTCATTAGTATGAAATGTATTCTTTTATTTTATAGGTCAAGCACGCATTGAGTGCTTCTAGTGTTTGTCCTAGGTATAAGATTCATTGTCATATATGGAAGACCCTATGGGCACATTGTATATTGTGAAGAAAAAAATATTTTGTTTTGAAAGTGTCAAAATACCTCCAAGATCAAGTTGGCCTAATGATCTGTCAAGTCAGCCTACATGAACAACAACATCCACCCTTGAAGAATCCTATATATAAGAGGAACTCATCCTCCATTTGGATCATTCTCTCACTCATATCTCATGTGAAGATGGGAGAAGTAGAAGGTTGAAGAAGGAAGTGTGAAGAAGAGAAGGACAAGGAAAATCGAAGTGTGTGGGTCTCTCTACATTTTTATAGGAATGTGGAGTTAGTGTTTTTGTAGTAGCGAAATCTAATGTTCAATTTTTGGAAGCAATAAGATAAATAAGGAAAGAGAAGATCTCTTAGGGTTTCCTACTATCCCTAGGATCCATATCAAGGCAGGTGAAGTCAAGGGAAGATAAATTAGAGGGATATCGAATTCTCCTAGAGAGGAAGCAATAGTTGCATCAGTGATTGGGCAGCAGAATTTCAGATTTACTGGAAGGTCAAATATATTGCAGCTGGAGGCCAAGGAAGGCTTGATCTTGGTGGGTATTTGTCTAAGTATAGGTCATGGTATTCTTCAATTGAAAGATCTAAAAGATAAGAAGATATTTTCGGGTTTTCCCCTCAAGATGAGGGGTTTTGGCACTAGCTTGCAGCCTATATATTGTGTCATTGTTCTTACTGTTTTCATAACAATTTGATGTATTTCACATTGGAATAATAAATATCAAACTTAATCAGTAAACATGTAACACAAATAGTTATCAAGTTAAGAGAATAACATATACATTTCCGTATTGAATTCTCAACAAATTAGACATCACTTGAATTAATGTTATAATGATAGGGATTGTACATTAATGGGAGTGTTGATCGCAAGAGATATGTGGGATATTATATCCCCTCCCACTAACATTTCATTTAATTTTTTTAATATATTAAAATATTTCAAATTTTTAGTCATATGAAATTTTTAGCATTATTTCCCAATGCCAAAGAAATTAGTTTGTAAAGATTTTGATAATCTCTTTTTTATTTAGAGATATTAATGTTTTGTAAAAGTTTGTAGCCATCATTATTGTTAATGTTTGATAAGAGTTCAAAATTTCACTTCCTCATTTCACACACCTATCATTTTATTAGTCGATGCCTTCGACAATGTAGGGACTATAGCGATCGTTGTGCATTGACCGAACATTAAATTGTTTTGACCAACCACTGCATTCACCATTTTAACCAATGTTTGAAAAAATATTTTCTGAAACAAATTTTTATTCAAAGTTTTACTTTGGACCACTTATTTCCAACAAAAGAGTATGATTTTATTAAAACATATGATAATCCGTTTAAAATTTCACTCCAAAGTTTTTTATGCTAGGTTATAGTTAGCATTACTTGAGAAACATTATGTATGTCATGTAGTTCACAACTTCATATGATATCCATCGCATCACATATCCAACGCAATACACAAGCCACAACATCACATATCCACAACGTGGTGATAAGCTGCAGGTCCCTTCTTCATTTGAAAGAAGTGGAATTGCTTCCCATATTTACAACAAATAAACTCGGGAAGTGGGTTCTTTGTCCATTGATTTACATACCAGAGGCAACAGGAAGAGAAGAGAATACATCAAACTTCTATTGGATCGTTGCCCAAAAATCAGGGTATGACGTCGACTATTCGAAGCACTAGAAAAAGTTCAAGTCTAAAGCGTGATATTTTAATTATTCCAATTGCATCAAGAAGGGAAAAGACAAGTGGGTAAGCTTATGCTTTATTATTGAATACCAACTATACATTTTCTCCTTCAATTTCTAAATAATTATGTTTACATTTCTGAATTTGTGTGTGCATTTTTTGTCATTTTCTCCCTCAAGTTTAGCTTGAATGTTTCTTACAGTGGTGGGGTGTAGAGTCCCGAAATATTTTTGGGGAGCATAAGAGGAGACAAAGTTATAATATTACATGTAGCGAGTCAGAATATGGATTTTCTTCATTGAATCACTGAAATAATACCCTTAGACATGTTCAACATCCTTTATAACAATATTTTCATTTATGAAAGATAAATATTTGTAATTTCTAACCCTACAATATTTTCATTTATGAAAGATGAATAACTGTAATTTCTAAGATGAAACAACTAATCTTGTATCTTATGGGGATTTATGCCGCAAGAGGTAGATAACTCTTTCTTCTATTCTCTCTTTGGCACATCTTAATGAAGTGTTTGCATATCGCCACTCATGGCAGCTTCCTTGTGTTGGGTTATGGGTCACCTAATGAATGTATACTTCAACATTTCCTTCACCGTTGGATGGTTTTTCTTCTGACACCAGCAAGTTTATTTTATTTTCCTCTAACTTATTTAACGAGACATTGTCCTCTTTATTTGGGGTCCTAAATTGCGTCCGCTCATGTTCATGGCCACCTTAAATTCTCGTGCCCATGTCTCGCAGATGAAAACTGATTTCTAGAACCCAAATTATGTGAGCAATATTTTTATATTTTCACAAAAATAATAAATATCATCTGTGAGTTTTATTTGCACAACTATGTTCTAAAGCGGAGGCTAAGTCTCCAATAGATGAGAACATTTATGTCTTGGCTGCAGAACGAGGAGAAGAGGTTTTTGTTTTGGTATTAGTTTTCCATGCGTAGATGGAAGGGAGAATAGACTAGTTTTGTTTGGCCCATGACCTCCCAGGATTGATTCAGTAGGATATCAACATATAATCCTCGCTTTAGCATTACATCCAAGCCAGAGAGCCCATGGAGAAGGTGACACCATTGAAATAAACAAATCCTTCTGGTTGTTTGTACAGAAACATTTGGAAATACTTGGAGTCTTTCATGATAGCCACAACAACGTGGAGTGCATGAAAAAGTTTATGGATCTGTCGTGTATTATAATGTCGTGCTATTTTTTCTCTCTTGTAGAGAGTAATTCATTTTTAACTGTTGAATATTAATATTATTTTGTGTATTTTTGATTTATTTGTATTAATATATATTTTCGATTATTTGGTAAATTGTTTTTAAAAATAAAAAAATTAAAATAATATTGATATATGGTTTTGATTTTACCAATTTTATCTTATCCAATAATTATTTGTAAAAAAGAACAATAAATTTGAAAATTTCATAGTCCATATGCCATTTAGGAGAATATATACATAATTTGATATATGTTAGTTTATAATTACTCTCGAGTTAGGTCCACTTGCAGTTGTATCCTTTATTTTTTTATCTATTAAATGTTCTACCAAGGCCAAAACAAGAGTGACTCATTATGGGTTGTGATCCTAGCATTGTGACTCAAGGAACTATAGTCACATTGTACTTATCCGATAAGTAACAAATGAATCCTTTCCCATTAGTAGTTAGGGTAAGTGATAGGTTTAAGTTGAAAATAATTATATTATTTTGTATTAATGGAGAAAATGGTTACACAAGTTATAACATATCTCCCTAGTTTAGGATTAGTTCCTAGAGTTTAGGGGTTTGGTTGCAACTTCCTAATTCCTGGTGTTGTACTTAATGATGTAATATTTCATTCATGAATGTAGAGTGTACAAGAGTGATCTCTCTGTTCTGAGTGTAGTCTCCAGGTGCAGGCCTCACCTGTGAGCTACATCTCCTTCTTTTTCAATTCTGTTCACATTTTATCTTGGTATCAGAGCTCAGATTGGGTGAGCCTGATTTTTTATCACCTTTGTGGCTGAAGTGCTTTTGTGGCTAGCTTGCCTTTGTGGTAGAATCGCCTCTTTGGCCACGTGTACACAAGAGCTTTGTGCTCAATTGAGTAGGTGGATTGCAGAACACCTGGCTCGGACTTAGACATTTTAATTTCTGAGTAGAAGGGGGTTGGCGCATTTTTTTCACTGATAGTCGCGCCAGGAAGTGCAACTGGCGTGTCTTTTCGGCCACTAATTGCGCCACCGCACCAAAATACCAGACTGGCGCGGAATTTCACAGAAAAATCATGCCAAGAATTTTTCCTTGCACCGATTTCATCTGGGCGTGGGTTTTTCACTCAGGAGCGCGCCAATTCACCTTCAAGGGGATCTGTGGGAAGCCTCATCTTCGTTTGACGATTTGCGAGGGGAGTAGATCGGAGAAGTTGCGGATCTATCTGGGAGAAGCAGATCAAATCAATTTTGATTAGATCAATTTTTCGGCTGTATTGAAAAATGGTGAATTTGCTCATCGGAGTGGGATTGATTTTGCAGATTTGTCAGATATTGTAGATCAGTGGCAGAAAAGTGACAGATCGATTTGAAAGGTATCGATTTTTTTTTACTATTGGGTAGATTCATTTTGTAGATCTGATCAGAATGAGTAATATGATGGAATCTTATCTTCACGAGTTTGGCAAACTCGATGGATCTAACTTCACGAACTGGAAGTTTAAGATATAGACCTTGCTTGAGGGTGTGAATGCTTGGTCCATAGTTACAGGTGACGAGTTGAGGCCAAACGCAGGGAAACAGGAGCAATAATGGGATAAACGAGAGAACAAGTCGAAAGTTTTGCTGAAGATGTCTGTGAAGGACAACATTATCCCACACATCAGAGACTGTAAAACATCCGCGGAGATCTGGACGACCATCAAAATTCTATATTAGAACCAAAACACAAGTCGAATTATGGCACTTAAAAGCAAGTTATTTTAAATGAGGATGGGCGAAAGTGAGACTGCTGTTGCATTTGTTGCGCGAATTAAATATGTGAAAGACGGATTGGGGGACATCAGAGAGGTGGTGTCTAACTCTGATCTTGTCTCAATCACACTGAACGGGATGCGTGATGAATTTCAAATGTTCGTCACTGGATTGGTGGCAAGGGAGAAAGCGCCCACATTTGAAGATCTGACAGGGATCTTGCTACAAGAGGAGGAGCGGCGGCAGAACCTGAACCCCCAGAGTGATGGTCTTGCGATGATGGTGAAACGACGATCATTCAGAGGAAGGCAGCCACAACAACAATCACAACAGAAAGGAGGAACATCGCAGAAGAATCCACATAAAGGTATGCTTGCAAATAATCCTGTAAAGAAATGTTATTATTGTGGAAAGAAGCGTCATGTACAGAATGTATGCTTTAAGAAGCAGGCTGATGATGCAAAGAGGAAGCAGGCAAGTGCAAAGCACAGAGGATACTTTGTTGAAGAAGATGTTGAAGAAGATAAAGATTTCAGTCATGAATTTCGACTGTTCACAGTTGACTGTGCCCTTTCAGCATCTAATGGGGACGATATCTGGTATGTCGATTCCGAAGCATCCTCTCACATGACAGGTAAAAAGGAATTTTTTGATAGTCTTGAAGAAAGTACATACGGATCAAAAATCTATTTAGGAGATGATAGTAGATACGAGATTAAAGGTTATGGGGTGATTCCAGTCAAGTTACCAAATGGAAAAATTAGTCACCTTAAAAATGTTTTATATGTACCTGGAATTAAGAAAAATCTGATATCTGTATCCATGATGACTGATCAAGATATGCAAGTCGAGTTCTTCAAGACTCATTGTGTGATAAAGGATTGCAGGAAAGAAATAGTTGCAACAGGCATGCGCGTTGGAAGCCTATACAGACTAGATGTAAAGAGTATATCAAAGCGAGCCATGGTTGCAGGAGGATCGACAGCCGAACAACTCTGGCATCAGAGATACGGTCACTTGAATTTGCAGGACCTCGTGCTATTGTAGAAGAAAGGTATGGTTGAGGGGCTCCCTATCTTTCGTAATATTTAGTTAAATTGTGATGGTTGTGCCTTAGGTAAAATGCATAGAGAACAGTTTCATGTGCATGATAGGAGGAAGGAAACAGATATTTTAGAACTAGTGCACACTGATATATGCGGACCTATGCATACAAGGTCACTAGGTGGAGCGTATTATTTTTTGTTATTTACTGATGACTACACTAGATACTCATGGGTTTATTTTCTGAGTAAGAAAAGTCAGACTTTCTAGTGCTTTATAGAATTTAAAACCTTGGTTGAAAAACAATTTGGTAAGAGTATAAAAATTCTCCGATCTGATCAAGGGGGAGAATACAAGCTAGGGGAAGTCATGAAATTCTACAAATCTCACGGGATTGTTCAGTAGTTTACAGTGCCACACACACCACAGAGAATGGAGTTGCAGAGCGCAAAAACAGAACCTTAGTGGAGTGCTCAAAGAGCATGTTACAAGGTAAGGGTCTATCTAATAGTTTTTGGGCAGAGGCTATTAATACTGCTGTATATTTGAAGAACAGAATGTTGAAAATAATACTGAGAGGGGGGGGGGGGTGAATCAGTATTATCTAGTTCTTTTAACAAATCTTCCTTATTTACACTTTGAATTATTTTTTCATATCAGTACCATAAAATAATGAGCATGAACAAGAAAACAGACAAGTCACATCAAAGAACACCAGATATAAGGTGGAAACCCAATGTGGGTGAAAACCACCTGCTGCAATATGTCTCTATCTTCTTTCAAATTTAGAAACTTCTTTTACAATGGTCTTGTACTCGTGCAGTCCTTTACCAGTACGCAGGCTGCAACCTACAGAGAGCTACAACTCTCTCGTTTTCCAGTCTCTCCTGGAAGGGAGCTACAACCCCCTACTTCTTTTTTTTCAAGGACCACTTTTCATAAATTTTCAAACTGGATCCATAAACATCAAATGATCATCAAGTACCAGTAAGTCACCCAGATAACCAGATCCACAATAACAGTAAACTAAACCCAGAAACACCTTATCAACAAAAAAAATCAGTCAACAAAAGATCTTAAGACAGATATGCAATTTCCTTTTCTCTGGCCTGCGTCGCTACGCACTTCACCTTCTGTGGCGCCGCGCACCCCTGTAGTTGCGCCTTCTGTGGCGTCGCGCACCTCCGCAGCTACGCCTTCTATGGCGTCGCGCACCTCCGCAGCTGCGCCTTCTGTGGCGCCTCCACACTGCGCCTTCGGTGGCGCCTCTGTGGCATCTCCTATGGCGCCTCCGCACTGCGCCTTCTGTGGCGCCTCTGTACTGCGCCTTCTGTGGCGCCTTCGCACTGCGCCTTCTGTGGCGCCTCCGCACTGCGCCTTCTGTGGCGTCTCTGTGGCGTCTCCGCACTGCGCCTTCTGTGGCGCCTCTGTGGTGTCTCTGCACTGCGCCTTCTGTGGCGCCTATGTGGCGTCTCCGCACTGCGCCTTCTGTAGCGCCTCTGCACTTCCGCAGCTGCAGCACTCGAGAGATCACCCTTCACAGATTTGCTTTCCACTTCACTTTCATATAGATCGAGCTTTTGAAACAATAACCCAATATTTCAGATCTTAAGATATTCAACCCAAAAGCATACCCAAGCCAAAT